>JAXIVJ010000762.1:80000-183183 GCA_036785665.1 Chirona hameri | reverse complement strand
TAAAGGTGCCCCAAATCGCTGCCAGACTTGACGACCAAAGTCAGAGCGGGACTGGATATTGTGTAGAGCTGCTGGGAGTATATTCCACTGCCGAATAGTGGCAGGAAAGTAAGAACGATAGAAAGATGTAAGACGTGATGGCAGGGTGGAAAGAAGGTTTGCATTCCGTAGTCTAAGTCCAGTTGCGTCTTGCCTAGTGTCAGTACATCTGTCAAGTAAGAGGGAAGAGGAGGATGATTGTAATATAGTCTGTGAAAGAATAGCAGTTTATGAATAAGTCGTCTTGTCGCCAGTCGTTCCCACCCCAAGTCATTAAGTAGTACAGTTGTCGGTGATCTAAACATTGCTCCTGTCACTAGTCTTGCACAGCGGTTTTGAGAGTCTGAAGTCGGGCTGCGTCAGTCAGTCAGATTTCCGTCATAGATGATGTCACAGTAGTCGAAGTGCGGTCTGATGTAAGTAGTGTATATATTGTCGAGCATAGGTCTGGAAAGAAATTTGGCTACAGGATAGATGGGTCCTAGTAAGGTGTTCATTGTCCTTGTGATGGTGTTAACGTGCTGATGAAAGTGTAAGTCGGTGGATAAAGTCAGTCCAAGATGTTTGTGACTTGTCGCGGTGGGTATGCCCTGTCCATCGCAAGGAAGTGCAAAGTGTCGGCTGTCGTGTCGGTTTAGGGTGTGCACGTGCAGAGGAACCCCACCCATGACTTGTGAGAAGGCGGCGGCGGAGGGTCCCTAACCACACACCAAATTTGAACACAATCGGCTAAGCCGTTCCTGAGATATAGAATAGGAATAGTCTAGAAATAGAATAGTCTCTGCACGTGCGCACGTGCACACCCCTATTCTATATCTCAGGAACGGCTTAGCCAATTCTGTTCAAATTTGGTGTTTGGTTAGGGACCCCTTCGCCGCCGCCTTCCCACAAGTCATGGGTGGGGTGCCTCTGCACGTGCACACCCCTATTCTATATCTCAGGAACGGCTGAGCCTATTGTGTTCAAATTTGGTGTGTGGTTAACAGAAAACTAAAAAAGCAGAAAGTCCAATAGTACCTATCAGTTCAAATGGATAAAATGAATTACATGAAGCCGAAAAGAAACACAGTTGAACGGAAAAATCAACTCGCAGGTCAAATGGTTAAAAGCTGGATAAAATCAGCATAATTTATAAATACAAAAGACTATACAACATAAAGCAAGCCAAGCATGAAATATAATGAAAGCTAGAATGTCGGCTGTATGTATGTATGCATACATACATACATACATACAATGGAATAATGTGAAGTTAACTTTCAGAATGCCAGCGTACTGCAAAATCAAATGCATCGCACCCGCGAAGCCTCCCTGGTACTGACCGTTTCAGATAAATTAGCGTGGAGGAGCATTATACTAAATCTTGACATCTCCTAACCTACCTTGACCTAAGTGAACTTTCCCAGGCTAACATATCTAAGAATATTCATTTTTGGGTCTGAGGACGGAGTAAACAGGCCCCATGAGTCCCGTGCCCTGAACATGTTCCCGACCCCCACTTGAAGCATTTAACTGTTTCCGATGTTGCAATAGTACGTTTTACTTCTGTTTACATTTGGCTATTTTCCGTTTTTCCGTTTTGACTTCCTGTCCGTCTAAACTGATGACATTTTAATTGTCTTTATTTTGTCCTTTGGAGATCTTATTTCTTTTGACTTCTTAATGTTTTCGTTTTTTAACCCGCGCCCCGGGGGTCCTCTGAGACAACTTCGCCTTGGTGGGGATCAAAATTACCCACTCCCAACTAACACGAAAATAAAGGGCTAGAAAGACGCGGAAAAACGTTCGAAAGCTCTCAACAAGATCATTCAAAGTAACTTCGGTCATGTTTTGGCTCAGGTCAATATTGAGGTCACCCGAGGTCATCACAAGTAATTTTTTCCAAGTTTATGGCCTTGTCCAAGAAACCCCAAAATATCTCTGAAACTATGATAGCTAGTCCAAATTAATTTAAACTAATTATGTATATTTTCCAATTGACTTATAAAGGGGAGTTCACGAAATTGACCGGACATTATATCTCACATTTTTGTCATCGCAAAAATATGAGATAAACTAATTGGAGATATTTGTGCCCTGATTAACTGCTGTGAGTTTCAAATCGTTCGGTCAAACCCTGTGGCTTTGTCACGACCACATATATTTTTGAGGCAAGGTCACTTGAGGTGACCTGGTGACCTGCCTTAGATGGCTCGAAGTCAACACGTTTACACAATGTGGATATTTTATGCCCAAATAGCTGTGCTTATATGGCGGTGCTACGCGCCGTCGTTTTCCTGCTTTTCCCGAAAACCCTAAGGGAGAAGGGGTCAAAATGACCTACACTAGGGCGAGAGTTAATTTGCTTTTGATACTTAGAGTTCTTGCGTTTTTTACTTTTTCACTTCTCGACCATTTTACCTAATCCATGCTTACTTTTACCACTTAATTTTATGATTTTTGACACTACTATTAACCCTATGTCAATTCGGACAACTTACGGAGTGTGTCCCAGCGACCCATGAATATCTCTGGAACTATAATTATCAGGAACGAATGGACAAGCAATTGTAAAAAGCTCTTGAACAATGCATTTGCTAAGGTGTCCTCCATTTTAGAATTAGGTCAAACAAATGTCGATTAACATCGAAATATAAGGACTAAAGAAGTACCTAACAGCGCGACTTTACATTTATAATGAAGCATAACCGAACTCATGATGATATGACTAAGTTTTAGTTTAGGCGGGGCGCCAGGGTGCAGTGATGTGACCGGTAAACCATATCACCTGGTGTGGCACCAGGGTACAGTGATGTGACCGGTAAACCACATCACCTGGTGTGGCACCAGGGTGCAGTGACGTGGCCGGTAAACCACATCACCTGGTGTGGCACCAGGGTGCAGTGATGTGACCGGTAAACTACATCACCTGGTGTGGCACCAGGGTGCAGCAGGACGGCCGGCTAGGCCGATATCGCCTGGTGCGTCGGGTTTTTCAGCTGTCTGCCTCAGTGTGTGCAAAGTCGGCCGTCTAGGCCTTACTTACACCGATGCGAACATTCGCAGTCAGTCCTAGTGACCAACTGACCGCCGTCCGGTGGAAGGACCCGAGGTCGTCTGGGGTCACGTGTCCCAAGGCGGCCAGCCGGTCACGCGCACTCGAGAGGTTCACGCATGCGTGCCCCCACGTCCCTACTCGGCGCGACCGAGCGCTGGTCGACCTATCTGGCTGCGTTTCACTTGCTATGACACCCCCACACCTTCATTGCTTGGTCCTTGGTCAGTGCAGGGGCCGGTAGTGCGATTAGGCTCTCGCTCACGGCATCGCACTGACCTACAATACGCTATCACACACACACACCCGAGTGTGCTCAATACCTGAGATACTTACAACATGACTCTGCACACGCTTGAGGACCGTGTCGCGGCAGTTGTAGCACACTCGGAGCACCTACACTACCACACTAGATCCGATTTGTCACACCAGATCTGATCTGGAGTGTGCTCCAGGCACCACGACATAACTCGCTGCACACGGTTCCCGGGAGTGTATATTCTTTTAGATAGGCAGAGAATTGCACCCCGCGGGACCGGCCGCGGCGAGTTATGTTGAGCACACTCCGAGCACCCACACAGCCAATGACCAGACCGACCTAGGGCCTGTCACCAGCTCTGGGTGTGTATGTAATACAAATATGTATGTATGTGTGTCTCGTGTTTTACTTATTTTTGACCTTGAACGAAATACTTAACGTAATGCTAGATATTATATTTGACCTTGAACGAAATACTTAACGTAATGTTAGATATTATATTTACTTTGAACAAATAATTTTTCCGGGTACATATAAACCGGTTAAAGTAATTAATTAACGTAAAATAGCTACCCTTTTCCCTAGCTTGCCCGGGTGCACATAAACCGGATAACGTAACTCTTTGCCTGGCAAATTGCCAGAAGTAATTCCCCAAACCCGGGAAATGGCTATAGGCCGGTCCGGGGAAAAAATGGCTGCGTTTCATGTATCAGTGCACCCATCTCGTGTCGCCGGCACAGGCGCTGTCACTAGTGGGCACAATTCACAACATCAGATATGTAGGCCATTTTGCATATTGGGGGACGCATCCCGACGAGACAACTCACCATAGTCTCTATCGCTATCAAAAGTTAGTGGCAAAAAAGTGATGGTGACCTCAAATGACCTCAGCTGACCTTGTAGTGGTCACCGATAAAAAATCGTACCTGGGATACAAATAATGACAAATAACATAATCTAGAAAGAGTTGACTGATCGTATACATATTCTTTGAGAACGAAACGAAGCATTTCCCCACTGATTTAGAACAGACAAGTGACGAAATTGATCTGGTCTTAGGTTACATATGCAATAATTTCGAGAGTGCAGAATTTCAGTCCCTCCTGACGTCATGACATGCTGTAAACACCCTCCAGCAGGGCGCGGATTAGGCCATCATTAGTGTTATCCATAGTTAGTGGATGGGTCAACGTATAATCCTGCATAAGCTCGAAGTTCCATTGAATACTTTTTACGAGTATATTTTAGTCACCGCCATCGGTATTTACTAAAATGCAACTGAAAAATACGTTGCCCATTCTTCTCCCACACCTGACAGCCGGAGTCGGAGTCGGCCAAAATTGTACGGACTCCGAATCCGACCAAAATTACCGACTCCGATCGACTCCGGCTCAGACTCCGCAGCGCTGCTGGTCCGTACCATATAAGATGACACGACACAAGATGACACGATATATGCGGTGCTGCTTACAGATGCAGATTATCCTATTCAAATTTGTCGTGTTCATCTAAATACGTATGTAGTAATGGGGCTATAATCTTCATGACCTTGCATATACATATATGTACACTGGACAGGGACCCGCAGTTGCTATGGTACACACAAAGGTCCGGCTTATTTTCTCCTCTAGCGTATGTTTGACGGCGAATTAAGAAACGACCATGTATGCATTCAAACCGCATTACTGAGAGCTTCAAATTGATAGCGGTGTTAAAAACTGATTTTTACTTAAAGGGAAATAATGACCTTTTGATTTTGTTAGCAACAATTTCTTAGACTACCGTTATGGTTTTACAATTATTTTATTTAAATTTAAAGGGAAATAATGACCTTTTTCCACAAAAATGGAGTTAGCACTTGAAATCGCTAGACGAGACCAAAATATATTGTAAATCATCACATTTTGCATGAAAACTTCCCTACCGAAAGATATTTCAAGTTAAAGTTGATAAGCGTTCCACACTTTTAACGACCGGTACTTGCAAGTACTTTTGGTCCTCATCAAACTGCGGGCTTTTCCCGTATTGTTTTTTTGCGCAATGGAGTGGAAAATATATTGTGCATTCTGCTTGTTGTGATTTCTTTTCCGGCGATCCCGGCGATCTTCTAAAACTAACAGGGATTGGAAAAAGTGGCAATAAAATCGGAAGCTCATCGATGCACATCAACGGCGGCATAGTTAGTGGTTGCGACCCTCAATTTTTGAAAATTGATTCATTTGTTTTCAACATTAGGAGTATTGTATAATTTGTCTGTGGCTGTATATAACTTTATATTATCATGATTTTTTTCCCCAAAAAACTAACAAACAATAACACAAAACTGGCAATTAAATCGGAAGCTCATCGATGCACATCGACGGCGACCTATTTAGCGTTCGGCGATTTGTTTACAAAGTCATTGTCATGCTTCTCGGCGCACTTAACCATTGTGGCGAGTTGTTCCTGATTAGTATACCCAAGTCCCGTAGCAGGCTTTGTTAATGACGTCACTGGTGCCATTCTTGTGTAGCATTGCAAAATATATCTGATTTTGAGTTGAAAGCTAATTAAAGACTTATTCAAATTATTGTTTTTAAGTTTGAATTTTCTTGTTAATAATTATTAAAGGTATTTTATCACTGTATTTCATAGTAGTTGACACTTCAGAAACTTGTGACGTAATAATATTGTATCCAATATGCATTTCCCTCACCTTTTGCTATTGTGGCGTAGTGCCGAGTGCTTTGCGAATACTAGCTTGCCTGGGGTTCAATTCATTCCGCCCTTATTTTATTCGAGTTGGTATAGTTTGCATGTTGTTGTTATTCATGACTTATACTGATAGTCATGCATCACGGATGCTTCACGGATCAGAGCGCTGCTCGAACGCACGCTAGTAGCGCTTTCGTTCTCCATGGCAACCAGGCGTGAGCCAATGAAAAGCCAGAACGTATTCCCTTTATGGCTTTTGATTGGCTGACGCCTGGTTGCCATGGAGAACGAAAGCGCTACTAGCGCTACTAGCGTGTGTCCGAGAAGCGCTCAATTTGATCGGAAACGTCACAGAGCCTCCAAAAATGCCGCACTCGATGTAAACAACGGTAGGGAAGGACGAATTTGTCAATGACCTTCATGAAGTACACAAGGTACTTGTTTTGTATTTTTTCCAAACTTACAACTTTGAATTTGGGAATAATTTTTATTTGATTCTTAAATTTAAATAAAATAATTTTAAAACCATAACGGTAGCCTAAGAAATTGTTGCTAACAAAATCAAAAGGTCATTATTTCCCTTTAAGAATTAAATAAAATTATTCCCAAATTCAAAGTTGTAAGTTTGGAAAAAATACAAAACAAGTACCTTGTGTACTTCATGAAGGTCATTGACAAATGCGTCCTTCTCTACCATTGTTTACATCGAGTGCGGCATGTTTGGAGGCTCTGTGACGTTTCAGATCAAACTGATCCGTGAGGCAATCCGTGAAGCATCCGTGATGCAGGACTGATTCAGTATAAGTCATGCATAACAAAAACATGCAAACTATACCAACTCGAATGAAATAAGGGCGGAATGATTTTAAACCCAGGCAAGCAAGTATTCGCAAAGCACTCGGCACTGCGCCACAATAGCAAAAGGCGAGGGAAATGCATATTGGATACAATATTATTACGTCATAAGTTTCTGAAGTGTCAACTACTATGAAATACAGTGATAACATACCTTTAATAATGATTAACAAGAACATTCAAACTTAAAAACAATAATTTGAATAAGTCTTTAATTAGCTTTCAACTCAAAATCAGATATATTTTGCAAAGCTACACAAGAATGGCACCAGTGACGTCATTAACAAAGCCTGCTACGGGACTTGGGTATACTAATCAGGAACAACTCGCCACAATGGTTAAGTGCGCCGAGAAGCATGGCAATGACTTTGTAAACAAATCGCCGACGCTAAATAGGTCGCCGTCGATGTGCATCGATGAGCTTCCGATTTAATTGCCAGTTTTGTGTTATTGTTTGTTAGTTTTTTGGGGAAAAATTATTATTTTTCATGATAATATAAAGCATAGTGTTATATACAGCCACAGACAAACTATACAAAACTCCTAATGTTGAAAACAAATTAATCGATTTTCACAAATTGAGGGTCGCAACCATTGCCGCCGTTGATGTGCATCGATGAGCTTCCGATTTTATTGCCACTTTTTTCAATCGCTGTTAGTTTTAGAAGATCGCCGGGCATATAATCACAACAAGCAGAACGCACAATATATTTTCTACTCCATTGCGTAAAAAAGCAATACGGGAAAAGCCCGCAGTTTGATGAGGACCAAAAGTACTTGCAAGTACCGATCGTTAAAAGTGTGGAACGCTTATCAACTTTAACTTGAAATATCTTTCGGTAGGAAAGTTTTCATGCAAAATGTGATGAATTTACAATATATTTTGGTCTCGTCTGACGATTTCAAGTGCTAACTCCATTCTTGTGGGAAAAGGTCATTATTTCCCTTTAAAAGCAGCCAATGGATAAGGTAAGCCAATGCGTCAATATTCTTAATTCACCGTCAAACATACGCTAGAGGAGAAAATAAGCCGGACCTTAGTGTGTACCATAGCAACTGCGGGTTCCTGTACCTACATAACAAGTGTTGCTGCCCTTCAAACCTCAGCCAACACACCAATGACCAACACCTGCCGTCTCTCTCCCCTCAGGCGTCCTCGGGCCTCTTCTCGTCGCGTCGTTCCGACCCAGCCATGGCGGTGCAGAAGGCGTTGCTGGTGCTGCTGATGGCGATGGTGACGCCGTCCTCCTCCACGATGGTTAGCAGCCTGCCCGGTGGCGGCAATATCGAGGTGGAGTCCAGCAGCCGCGGCCAAGTCTGCATGTACATCACCGACGACTGGGGCACGGTCGAGTCCACGCAGTGCATCTCCAGTCCGGGAACGTACACGCTGACGGGCCGCGGCGGTGGCCAGGCGCGCGTCACCGTCTCTGAGTTCGGCGGCATCTCGGTCAACACCGGCTACTTCCGCGGCGTCCAGCAGGATCAGTACCAGTCCAGCAGCGGCTTCACCAACGCCTTCGGCGCCGGACAGCAGCAGCAGACGCGCGAAGAGGAGGATAACAGCGTCCGCTTCGGCTCGTACCAGAACCCGCGGCCTGTGCCGCCGCGGGTGAGCTACTCTGACGTCACGCCCGCACAATCTCGGCCGGCACACGTCGCGCGGAGGATGTTGTACCGCCGGCCGCCGCCGCCACCCCGCCGGCGTCCCACGGCGACGCCGACCCTGCCGCCGGTGAGGCTGCCGTACAGCCCCAACACGGTGCAGCCGACGTTCGGGCCGCTGGTACTGCCGCAGGGGTCGCCCGTCACCGAGGCCGGCCTCGACTCCGTCAATATCATCGCCTCGGGGCCAGGCCGGCTGACCATCTTCGGCACCAGCGACAGGAGTGGCGCCGGCGGCGGCGGCGTGGAGATGACCGGCCCGTCAGCGCCGGACAGCGAAGCCATCAGCGCCGACGGAGCGCCGCCGTCAGCAGCGGAGCCGCTGGTGGCCAGGAAGAAGAGGAACCGGTTGAGCGCGGCGAGCTCGTCGGATGGCGCGGCGACTGTGCAGTCTCGGGCGGGCGGAGGCAGCTTCAGCGCCGTCCGCGCCGACGACGGCTCCACGGTGCTCAACCGCCGCCAGAACGGCCACCGGCTCACTTCGGTCCAGTCGGCCGACGGCAGCTCGGTCGTCACCAGCCAGGAGGACGGCGACAGCCTGTCCTCGGTCCAGTCGGCTGACGGCAGCTCGGTCGTGACCAGCCAGGAAGACGGCGACAGCCTGTCCTCGGTCCAGTCGGCCGACGGCAGCTCGGTCGTGACCAGCCAGACGGCCGACGGCTACCGGCTGGGGTTGGTACGCTCGGCGGACGGCTCGGTTGTGTTCAGCACCTTCGTCGACGGCCGGATGGTGAACGTGGTGCGCTCCTCGGACGGATCGTCCGTGGTCAGCACCAACATCGATGGCCGTCAGGTGACGGCGCTCACCTCGCCCACCGGCCAGCGACTGATCGCCGGCGCCGGGCCTGGACACAACCTGGACGCTTTCTTCAACCGGGTGATGCTGCAGCTCGACAGTGTCTAGCTCGGCCGTGGCCCCGCTCGGCCGTGGCCCCGCTCGGCCGTGTCTAGCTCGACAGTGTCTAGCTCGGCCGTGGCCCCGCTCGGCCGTGTCTAGCTCGACAGTGTCTAGCTCGGCCGTGGCCCCGCTCGGCCGTGTCTAGCTCGACAGTGTCTAGCTCGGCCGTGGCCCCGCTCGGCCTTGTCTAGCTCGACAGTGTCTAGCTCGGCCGTGGCCCCGCTCGGCCTTGTCTAGCTCGACAGTGTCTAGCTCGGCCGTGGCCCCGCTCGGCCGTGTCTAGCTCGACAGTGTCTAGCTCGGCCGTGGCCCCGCTCGGCCTTGTCTAGCTCGACAGTGTCTAGCTCGGCCGTGGCCCCGCTCGGCCGTGTCTAGCTCGACAGTGTCTAGCTCGGCCGTGGCCCCGCTCGGCCGTGTCTAGCTCGACAGTGTCTAGCTCGGCCGTGGCCCCGCTCAGCGCAAAGCGTCATGGAGCCCAGGAGCGACGTAGACCGGTGACAATTTCCAGGTCCGGCGTAGCGACCGAGTGTTCTGCGCGTCTGTGGGTCAGCCATTGGGCTGGAAGCGAAATGAGTGGCGGGGTAGCAAAGGGAAGGGGTGTTCTGCTGTACTTCTGCTGGGCTGGGGGAAGCAAAGTAGGGTTACGACCTGTAGGTCTGTGGGTCAGCCGTTGAGCGAATGGGGAATGATTTGGGGTCCAGTGTTCGTCAAGTGACTACTTCTGACCGGTGGTTGATAAACGTGCCATTTGAGGACCGGCTGAAACAGAGACGTATACAGAGACAGAAACAGAGGCAGAGACATAAATATAAAGAGATAGAGACGGAGACAGAGACAGAGACGGAGACGGAGACGGAGACGGAGACAGAGACAGAGACAGAGACAGAGACGGAGACGGAGACGGAGACGGAGACTGAGACAGAGACAGAGACAGAGACAGAGACAGAGACAGAGACAGAGACGGAGACGGAGACGGAGACGGAGACGGAGACGGAGACGGAGACGGAGACGGAGACGGAGACAGAGACGGAGACAGAGACAGAGACAGAGACAGAGACAGAGACAGAGACAGAGACGGAGACGAAGACAGAGACGGAGCTGACAGTGTGCATGTGCAGATATGGAATGGCGTGACGCAAACTGTAATCTAGCTCGCCACAAGAACACTTGGCTATGTAACAGCTTTGCTACTAACTCTGTCTACGTTTAGGAGAGGAAACGATGGCCTTGTCGTTCCAAGAAGCGCCGCATACGCTATATGCCGACGTTGTTTGTGGCTGTGTATGTTGTGTTAGGTGGGTGCTGAGCACGGGAAGGGTTGTTAGGTATTAGTGTTACAGGGTCTGGAGTTCGACGCGTCAAGGAACCTTTTCACACCACCATCTTTGTCTTTGTGTGATGATTATAATGCGATGATTTGAGCGGCAACATTACCTTGATGGATACACGTTTGTCATTGGATTTCACCCTGTTTTTCCTCTTACAGGTATCCACGATGGTGAATGGCCACAAATGAATCGCACATATTGAATCCTGGTCATTCAGAATTCAGACTTCACCAGCTCAGAACAAACTTGAAAACTTTGAACTAAAATTGTATTTATACCTATATGTAGTTGGGATTTGGGATGTTGGCACAATGAGAGACGGACGTGAAACTACAATGGAGAGGAATACAGGTTGACGGGTCTCTAAAGAGAATAGTTCACCTTGACAGTTTCCTTGAAATTTGGGAGTAAGGGTACCTACCTATATTAAGCTAAAAAAACTAAGATAGTGCATTAGTTTGGACGAAAGATGGACATCCTAGGAAATATTCAGTTCTTTTATATTGCGTATGTCATACAATGCATGACGTCACACCAATGGACTCTCACGGTCACGGCCGTCCCCGATTATTAGTCACTGACGGATCGGCCGCGCTGCGCGGACGGCTGATCAGGGTACACTGAGCAAAACAAAAACACCCTCAGAGAGTTGTATAGAGTGTCAACACCCTTTTAAATACTCTTCATAGGGTCAGCTAACTCCGAAGGGGTAATTTTCTTGTGACGATGACTTGCAAGAGAGTATTTTCCACCGTGTCATGTTCAAAGGGGGGAGTCAGGGGTGTCACAATTTTTACTCTTAAAAGATTGTTTTCATTTTTGGGATACAAACCCTTCAGAACTCCCATTTAAGGGTCATCAAACTATTTAAAGGAGTTTTCGAACTCCTGATGACTGTTTAACCCGCGCACTGCAGGGGTTGATTTCCCCCCCCCCCCTCCCCTCTGGTTTTTCTCAGATAACGAAAAAATGACGGCGCGCAGCGCCGCCGGGTTTTCTCAAACCTGTTTGGACATCAATTGCGCACACTATGAAAAATATCATCTCACGTTATCTCAGGTCAGGTCACCAGACCAGGTCAAGTGACCCCACCTCCAAAAACGTTTGCAGCTGTGCCAAAGCCAGAGTTTCTCACCGATCAGTTTGAAACTTACAGGGTGTCATGAGGGCATAATAACTTACAATTCGTTAATCTCGGAATTTTGATATCGGTGACTTAAGTTCAGGTCAATTTCGTGACCTCCCCATAATAAGTCAATGGGGAAATATTAAAATGCTTCCTTAATCAAGGATATGCATGATATTAGTCCAATTACTTCTGGATCATATTATTATAGGATGTTATTGATGATCCAAGTGTAATTTTTGTTCAGTGACCCCTATGGGGTCATTTGAGGTCATCCGAGTTCACAATCACTTGTTTGTCAATAACTCGCGACATAATGCGGATAGAGAAGTAAAACCGACAGAAATGAGTTTTTCTCGTCGAGAAACGTCTCTCTATATGCAACATGACCTACTTGGCTCTTGACCTCAGGTCAAGGTCACGTGACCGGTGGTCAAATTTCTAAGTTGATCTAACAAGGCCACCATGTATATCATTCAAAGCGCCTTGACGAGACAAACACAATGGCGGAAATAGTTTTCCGTTATATTTATTAGGTACAATATTATCAGCGAAAACTATTTGGCAGAAAAACAACATTTTTTTCCTTTTTTGACCTCTGGAGACTCAAATATTGACATGAGATCAAATTTGAGGACACTATGTCGATTGCAAATTGCAATGGCTAGCATAGTTTCCTAGATATATGGGAATTTCTGGAGCGAAGTCCTAAAAAAAAAACACTGGAAAATTTAGCCTTTGATGACCTCTGGTGACCTCAATTTTGACCTGACCTAAAAAATAACTGAAATATTTTCGATGGAACTTGTATCAAGCTATCAAACACCGTGTTTTGCTTGCTGCTACGTAGCATAGTTTTCGAGATCTCACGGGGGGCGGAAATCAACCCCCTGCAGTTCGTGTTCGGCGCAAACCCCCTGCAGTGCGCGGGTTATATGGTGTAACTCACCGCAACTTTTCAATCGAGAGTCATCTAGGGTGTCATAAGATATATTCCGAAAAGGGAGTGATTTTGCAAACTTTCAACACCCTGTCAAATTCCTTTTTGAAGAATCACTTAACCCTCGCATAATTACTGACAAAAATAAAAATACCCTCAGAAGGTTTTGTGGTGTCAACACTCTTAAACACGCGCCCTAGAGGGCCTCTAATAATTACACGCCCTGGAGGGGGTGGGGGCAGATTTCGCCCCCCCCCACTATGATCTCGAAAACCATGCAACGTAGCGACAAGCGGAAAACAACGTTGTATAGCTCGAGACAAGCTCTTTCGAAAGTATTTCGTTCATTTTTTCAGGTCAATATTGAGGTCACCAGAGGTCATCAAGGGTCAGATTTTCAAGTTTTCAATACTTCGCTTCGAACACCCCCAAATATCTCGGGAACTATGATAGTTGGCAGCAAACGAGGAAAAAACGCAATCGAAAGCCCTTGAAAAATGCAATCGACATCGGTGTCTTCAGATTTGAGCTCAGGTCAATAGTTTAGGCTCCAGAGGTCATAAAATGTCAAAAAGGTGATTTTTGTTTTGCAAAACTGTTTTTCGCAAATAACGTTTTACCTAATAAAGATAAAGCAATAGTGTTTACGCCATTGCGTTGTCTCGTCCAGGCACTTCGAATCATGTTCATGGTGACCCGGTTAGGTCAACTGATAAATTTGGCCTCAGGTCAAGGTCAAGTGGTGACTCAAGTTGGTCATGTTGCATATTGGGAGACGTGTCTCGACGAGGCAAACACATTGGAACCATTTTTCTTATCTTTCTTCATTATGTCGATAGTTATTGACAAAGCAGTGTTCGCGGTCACGAATTTGACTTGACCTTAGGTCACCGATATTAGAAATCCGAGATGAATAAATTGTTGGTATCTATGACCTTATGAAGTCCTGCAAGATTGCAACTGATCGGCGTAAAACTGTGGCTGTGGTACTAGTGCAAACGTTTTGGAGTTGAGGTCATCACGTGACCTAATCTGGTGACCTGACCTGAGATGACCCGAGGCCAAGAATTTTACATAATGTGGGACGTTCATTTCTGAACCGGTGTGCCAAAAACCGCGGCGCTGCGTGCCGCAGTTTTTGCGCTATTCTTGAAAAACTGGAGGGTGGGCGGATTTCGCGCCACCCCTCCAGGGCGCGTGTTAACACGCGCCCTGGAGAGGGGGGGGGGGGGCGAAATCCGCCCACCCCTAAAAAAGGTCAAAAATCATAAAATTAAGTGGTAAAAGTAAGCATGGATTAGGTAAAACGGTCGAGAAGTGAAAAAGTAAAAAACGCAAGAACTCAAAGTATCAAAAGCAAATTAACTCTCGCCCTAGTGTGGGTCATTTTGACCCCTTCTCCCTTAGGGTTTTCGGGAAAAGAAAGAAAACGACGGCGCGTAGCGCCGCCATAATTAGCACAGCTATTTGGGCATAAAATATCCACATTGTGTAAAAGTGTTGACTTCGAGCCATCTAAGGCAGGTCACTAGGTCACGTCAAGTGACCTTGCCTCAAAAAATATATGTGGTCGTGACAAAGCCACAGGGTTTGAACGAACGATTTGAAACTCACAGCAGTTAATCAGGGCACAAATATCTCCAATTCGTTTATCTCATATTTTTGCGATGACAAAAATGTGAGATATAATGTCCGGTCAATTTCGTGAACTCCCCTTTATAAGTCAATGGGAAAATATACATAATTAGTTTAAATTAATTTGGACTAGCTATCATAGTTTCAGAGAAATTTTGGGGTTTCTTGGACAAGGCCATAAACTTGGAAAAAATTACTTGTGATGACCTCTGGTGACCTCAATATTGACCTGATAAAAAAATGAACTTAATACTTTCGAAAGAGCTTGTCTCGAACTATCTAACGTCGATTTCCGCCTGTCGCTACGTTACGTGGTTTTCGAGATCATAGGGGGGGGGGGGGGGGGGGCGAAATCCGCCCCCCCTCCAGGGCGTGTAATTATCAGAGGCCCTCCAGGGCTCGTGTTAAAACACTCTTCATAAAGTTAACTGAGTGCGATAAGGAGTGTAAAAAACGTCATTTGACCCCCTTAATTTTGAATTTATTTTGCCTTTTGATTATTGTTTTTTTATTTTTCTATTCGTAATCCTCATCAAATTCTGCTTTAAAAAAGATATGCCAAAATTATTTTTGACAAAAAAAAAAATCTTCAATGTGTCTTCAAAATTTCAATTTTGTCTTCCTTTTTTTACATTTGCGTTGAATATTAGAGGCCGAGGTGATTCTAGAAATACTTTGTGTTATGTATTGTTAATGTATTTTGTGCAAAATGCCCAAATTGCCCAAATATATTCTTTGGATTGTAATTGTTTTATTTCAAGTATTTCTGTTTATAATTTATTAAAGGGATATTACCACCTCCGGAGGATTTCTAAAAAGCAACTTAAATGAATGATGGGGATTAACAAGTGTATGCTCAAGCTCAAACTTGCTCATGCAACACCTAAAGCAGGGTACCGGCAATTTATTTTTGTATTTATTTCTGACTCCAAAACGTTGGTCCCAGCTGTGCTCAGTACTAGATTCATGATGGCCGCTCTCATCCAGTTTGGCTGTGAAATCGGCGTCCGCCAAAAGCCGAAGCGTCCGAATTCGCCGAGACTTGACCTTGAAGTATTTCTGTGTTATAAGGTATTGGTCACAAATCTCCTACGGCCCCAAAGTCGAGCCATATCCATTCTTGCTGCTTTATTCATGTTTTATTATGAAAGAGGCTGTGGTTGTTGAAAATATAATTAATGGTATACGCATTTTAATTTTGAAGTGCACTGACGGAATGCTGATGAGTTTGCAATATTCAAAAGCAAATCATAGTCCGCAAAGAAGTGATTCTAAATAGTGCTGAGGCAACTCCAATTTTACGAATGTTTGCCAATCATGAGTGGTGCAAATGCAATTTTTTATCTAATGGGGGGTTTTGGGAGCCAAATTTTGCAGGTGAAATCGGACACGCTTAAAATACCGATACCCACCAAAAAAAAATCCATATTGGCCTGCGAGGTGGCAATATCCCTTTAACGTTAGTGGTGCCACCTAAAGGCGAAAATTTGATTACAAAAATGTTTCTTCCTTATTCCGCCATTGACTGAGGGGCGTTTACCGCCCCCCCTGATGAGATTTCGCAATAGCTAAAAACCTAATAGCGCTAGCAACCTGAAAATTCGGGTACCTTATTATAGATCATTTTTACGTCTTGTGTGCAAAAATGAAGAAACTTCGTCGATTTTTTTGTCTCGAGGTATAGCGAATTTAGTGGTCACTACACACGAGTTTTACACCAAAATCAGCTAAACTTTGCCAGGCCGTACAAATGACACATTTGAGGCAAAATGGAATCGAAAAACGCCAAAAGATAACAAATTGCAACGGCTACAAACCTGCTATCTCGGATTTGTGAACATCTTAGTTTTGTACCCCCCAAAAACTAAACAAAATGTTTTTGTTGTTGTTAGGGGGGGGGGGGAATTATCACAAAATCAAAAAATCTAAAATATTAAAAACCGGAAGATCTGTCAGAGAACCATACATAGGCAACTACCATACCAAGTTTCGAACTGATATCTCCATTTTTGACGGACTTATGACATCTAAAGTATGGGTAACTCATGACGTCTTATTTTGAAATTGCGTTTTTTTGCTTGTATTGACTAGATACAGACACATAAATGCCACCACTGTATTTCTGAGACAAGACTGGTCTAGCAACATGCCTTTTTGGTTTAGATTTAACAATTCAAAATTTTGACCTTCGGTGACCTGAATTTGACCTAAAATTGACATTTACTTCACGTAAATGAAGTCAGGTGGAACAATCATTATCACTATCGAATTATACGTGGAAAATGACTCCTAAAACATGTGTTGCATGACTTTCGTAGATATTTTGAGCATAGTGACCTTTTGTGACCTGACCTTGACCTTAGCCAACAATCTCACTTTAGCTCATTCGGGATATTTATCATACCTTTGCAGCACTTTGGGTGAAATTTGTCGCAATCGAAGGCTTTGGATGGAAAGTATGGCCGATAAACTCAAATTCACCGATTTTGACCTTTGACCTGACCGTGACCTGACATTTGACCTCACTTTGACATGTTTGAGCATGTTTAGATTTGTCTCATTGAGGGCTTTCGAATGCCGTCTTGCGCGTCTCGCTGTGATCATTGGTTCGGAAGATAACTAGGGGGGGGGGGGGGTTAACCCCCCAGTCAATGGCGTTCTGCTCAGACCCCAGTCAATGCCGGGTTATACTGTGTATTGTATTGTATTGAGTGACAATCCCCGATGTACTCGAGGCTATTACAGTCTCACTTTTGTGGTACACCTTGCTCGTGCACGTATACTCTGTCCATAAGCGAGTACACACACACACACACACACACACACACACACACACACACACACACACATACACACACACACACACACACACACACACACACACTGAACAGACAGAACACGAGGTCTAAAAAGTTGGGTCACAATCATACCGTGGTCACAGCAAGTGATCACTCTCGGTCATGGCCCAGGTGGCTTCGTAAATGGCGGCCAAACGCAGGTACTGTAAGCTGCGATAAATCCGGTGGTATAATGAGTTATACTCGCGGGGAGCACGGCAGCAGAAACGCCGTCGGCCCATCTCTGTGTGGGACATCGGTATGTACAGACTGTTTTATCTTGTACTGCGGTCACGAGTCTCCGATATGGTGGTAAGGCCGCTGGCCAATGCCTCGGGCTCGCCCAGGCGTCGTACTTTGTGAACCGCAGTGTGTGGTACTGTACCAGGTCGCCAGCACTGAGCCAGCCCAGACCCTCCAGCAGATCCGACACATGATTGATTTTTTTTCGGCCGAAAATAATTTGTGCTGCATAGTTGATAACTTTTCGGTCGCGAGCAAGTTTCTTCTGTGTACCATTACCTTACACAGGTATACGGTATCGGATCTGCGAGAGAGATATGGCATTGGCCACGGCGGAGACGACATAAGGTGGCAGGTGGTTCCTCAGATGTGATAGATTGATGAGGATACCAAACACTGAAAAACAATAACTTTGCCTAGTCTTCGAGAGCCTCATGGGCTCCGCGCGACCACCACATGTCAGTACCTCGCCTGAGAACGTTTCTTAAAGGTTCTCGAATTAAGATTTCACAACCATATCAATGGAGAACTTATTGAGAGTCTGGGGGGATTACCAGAGTACCCCGCATAATCTCGGAGAACCCTTCGGATATTCTTTCGGTTAAAGTTTGAGACACCGTTCTGGTGTATCCAGCGTCTGGAAATGAGAACCTACGAAAGCTTCACCATTGCTTAATGTACTTATCCAAATACAATTTGTTTGCCTCCGGCGATGTTATGTGACGAAAGTAGTGTGCGCAACTACCACGACTGCTGATTAATTCAATAATCACTGCTTCGGCGTCATAAGCGCAGACTCTGCCGGGATGGAGATGCCCGTGAACTTTTACCATATATAATATTCTGACTTAAATATTTCACTAGTGCTAACCCGTCCGCTCCGCTGGACGATTGCACACACTATGCAGGTCAAATGGTGTTTACTACCCGTGGCATACCCGTCGTACCTAATTACCTATCACCCGTCAAGGGATCACCAACTCCGGTGCGTCGGTGACTTATCCCATCTCTCATCACTGTAAAAAAGTTACTAGCCAATTTTCGAAATGAGGACGTTCAACAAGTTCTTCCCTTGCTCCTCGTCAGATCATAACAGGAGATTATCAGTAAGAGCTCTGTAAGTTTAACAGTGTCCGTGTTGAATAAATGCATACAAGCCGAAGTATAGTACCAGTAAGGCGCCGTAATTGGCGATGAACGAGCGAGCGCGATCGAAATGTATGGTGAATTTCAACTCGATCGGGCAAGTAGTTTCTGATACCAACAAACAAATGGTGAGCACGTGAGCACGTGCGCACGTGCAGAGGCTTGTGGGAAACTGGCGGCTGAGAGGTCCCTAACCGTTGACTGCTTCAATAACATCCGAAAGGTTCTCTGATAATTCGGATGTTATTGTCGCCAGCTCTCCTCCGTTTCGGGTGCGGGACCCTGCCCACGTGCTTGTGGCAGGGTCGTTAGACCCCTAGATAGGTAGCCTTTTAGCTCTTTTTAGGTAGGTAGATTAGTTTCATTAGGTTAATTATTTATTTGGCAGTAGGTCCCCTCCATGGATTAGGTCCCCTTAATTTTTCTAGTTTAAGTTGAAGTTGCCAACACGCTCTGTCGTGTGTGGGAAAGTTAAAGTAAATAGTTAGGTCCCAAGTTAACTTTAACCTGGTCTTTTTCGCGCGCTGATGGCTTCCCCCCGGTCCGTTCTCGGTCCGGCGTTGGCTGGTCGCCCTATGCGGCGACGTAGCTAGCGCCAAGCCTATTCGGTCAGGAGCCCTCCTGATCGAAACGCTGACGTCCTTACAGAACGTCGCTATAATGGCAAGGACCAACTTCATCAGAGTTGAGGTCGTCGTGGAGGCCCCGGCGCACCTCAACTCGGTGGAGGGTCTGGCATGGTGCCCAGACGTAGACCACCTCTCGGAGGAGCTGATCCTCCGAGAACTCGCACACCAAGGGGTGTGCGAGGTGACCCGCCTCCGCCCGACGCGGAAGCGGCCCGATCAGCACAATCCGCTGCTTCGCCTCCGATTCCGGGGCAAGCAGCTCCCTACCCACATACACTGTGGGTATGTGGCATCCGCCGTCAAGCGAAGATCCCCCCCCCCCCCCCCCCCGGCAGTGTCGGCACTGCTGGCACTTCGGCCACCTCAAATGGACGTGCCGGGCGCGCACCGCCACCTGTGGCCGGTGCGCAGGCGACCACGCAACGGACGGGTGCGTGCGCGCAACACGCTGCGCCACGTGCGATGGAGCCCACCCTGCCTGGGACCGCCGCTGCCCGGCCTGGGCCATCGCCAGCGAGGCGGAGAAGGAACGCCGGCGCCCACCGGACGCCCTCCTCCCTCAGCCAGACCTCTCCCCCGGCGCCTGGCCGGTGCTCCCCCTGCCGGGACCTCACCCCCACCCCGCCGGCCTCCCCAGGCGACGTCCCCCACCCGTGGCACTCTGTCCAGAGCGTCCCGGGCTCTCCCGCTGACCCCCCCCCGCCCGGTTCCCCGAACCCCCCCCCCCCCCTGTCGGACCCCGAGGCGCCTCCCCCGCCTCGGTGTCTCCGGCACCACGCTCCCCTACCCCAGCCGAGTCCCACACCGACTCCGCCCCCCCGGCCTCCGCAGCACCAGCGGAGCGCCGATCCTCGGAGGACCCCACCTCCGACGACTCTTGGATGAGGGCCGTCTCGCTCAAGGTCGCCCGCCACCCCGCCCAGCCTCCACCCTCCCGCTCCCCCCTCCAGACTCTCTGAGGAGAGTGACACCTGCTCCTCGCCCTCCCGGTCACCCACCCGCCCCGCCGAGCTCCCTGCTGCCAGGTTGAGCCGCCACCGCTCCCGCCACAGACGTACCTGGGCGACCGCGAGGCGCGGTCTGGACAGTAAATCTCGATGAATCACATCCAAACTGAATTTGTCCTCCAATGGAATGTTAGATCTTTAATATCCCATTGGGGGCAATTCAAACATATCTTAAATAATAATCCGTTAGTAGCCGCCGATCAGGAAACCCACTTTATTGACGCCGACTTTATTAACTATACTTTCAAAATCTCGGGCTATAGTCTTACACACACACACACACCTACACACACACACACACAACACCTGGGGCAGCGTACTGCCTCGTGGTGGAACATAGAATGTCAGAGCTGTGGCCCTCCGGAAAAGAGCACTGGTTTGAAGGCACTTTCCCTGAATCTTGGCATAGTACCCTATACCAAAACCTCGCAAACCTAAATCTTCTCCCGCTAGCTATCGCCCTATTTCTCTAACTAGTTGCGCATGTAAACTATTCGAACACATGGATAATAGACGTATCAGGACATACATTTAATCAAATAATTTACTTTCCCCATCCCAAAGTGGTTTTCGACCTGGTCGATCCACTGCGGACAATTTAGTGGGTCTTATTGACTGTCCAGCGCGGCTTTCGAGGAAGAGAGGTCACGGTCGCCCTCTTCCTTGATTTGAGAGCTGCGTTTGACAGTTAATAAGACCGCACTTTTAGTAAAGGTCAATAAGGCCGGAATCCGAGGTAGACTCGCCAAATTTATAATAAACTTTTTAGACCATAGAACTTTTAATGTAAGGTGCGCCGTAACACATATTCTAAAAATCAAAATCAGGACCACGGTGTCCCACAGGGATCGGTCCTCTCCCCAACCCTATTTTTGATTATGAGTAATGACACTTTCAGTAATATTAATAAGATCGACAAAGGTCTCAAATTTTAAATGTACGCTGATGACCTGGCGGTGTGGTTCTCCCACTCCAGTGTCGATCAAGCCAGCACAATTTTACAACTAGTACTCATTGATATAAAGGTATGGTGTGACCAATGGGGTCTGGAAATTTCTCCAAGTAAATCGGCATCCCTAATTTTTTTCGAAAAACCTGCATATGTGGAACCCTACATTCCATTAAAATATAACAATCAAATTGTCCCTTTCGTCAAATCATTCAAGTATCTGGGAATAACGCTAGACACACGTCTCTCGTTCATCACACACTTCAATGATTTAGTGCAGAGATGTACGCGACGAATTAATATGAAGTCATTAGCTAGTCGAGAGTGGGGCGCAGATCGCTCCACTCTCCTCCAGTTATATACTTTTCTGATACGCCCAATCCTGGACTATAATGCATTCTTATTTGATGATGTATGTTCCAAACAAATAAAAAAAAATTGCAAACTGTCCAGAACGCTGCCTTGCGGATCGTGACTGGGGCCTGTCGCACCACCAACACCACAAACTTACACATCGACACAAATATCCCCACACTCTGCCGCCGACGCAAATACATGTTACTCAGATACTACGCCAGAGCAAGTTCACACCCCACTCGCCCAACATTCCACATCTTAAATCACCCCGCACCCACAAGACGACAAACCTACTACAAAAACGACACCCACTTATCAGTCACAAAATCAGACAAACACTCACACTATTCAACATCCCACACATCAACACAATGCCAACACCACCACTCACACCTCACTGACTTGACACAACACCAGACACACACCGCCTATTCACACACAACAAAAACACAGTCACGGCGGCAGAGACACACACACACACTCTTCCACGAACACAAAGCACAACACTTACATATACACATAGGCGTAGGAACAGGGGGGGGGGGGGCACCCCCCCCCCCCCCCCCCCCGCAAGCATTTTGGATTTTAACATTACGCCTATGGGCGTTGCATGGAAAGAATCGAGTTCAGAATGCCTCCTGCCCCCCCCCCCCCCCCAACTTGAACATAGTTCCTACGCCCCTGCATATACACTGACGGCTCCCGGGGCGACGGCCGAACCGGTGGTGCATATTACACAAATACAGCTAATAATAAATTCAGACTTCCAGACATAAATAGCGTATATACAGCGGAAGTATCATCAATTTTATTAGCATTAATATATATTAGAAAGGAAAAACTTAAAGAAGTGATCATATGCACAAATTCGTCCGCCTCGCTCTTTGCCATTTCCTCGATTAGTGACTGCAGAAACCCGATAGTATTCAAAATTAGACAGCTAATAAAATATTCAAATAGCAAGCATAGCACAATCAAGTTTCTCTGGATCCCGGGACACGCCGGTGTCCCGGTTAACGAGGAAGCCGACAGACTCGCGAAATGTAGCCTATAATTACCTCCAGAAAACCACCTTCCAAGCCCTTTAGCAGACGTTTTAAATTATATAAACCCCGTACCTGCTGAAATCGAACACGTCAATTATTTGCAGCTCCACAGGGTCAGAAGCCAGGCACCTGTCAGCCAGCGAGATGATCGCTCCTGCGATGTCCTGTCGCCGCTTCACTGCCAGTTTCCCTGGTCCTGAAACCTCGGGGTCGTTACTCGGCACCTCGGACTGCCTTGCGTCGTGGTCCGACTCCCTCCTGCCGGGATCAGAGGACGCGTGGAACCTGTCCGACTCGACCATCCCACTGAAGTTCCCAGCCGCGATACGCTGGATTGTGCCTAGAAATTGTTGCGGAGGGAGACGGTGACGGCGTCTTCGACGTTGCTTTCTCCTCCCTGGTGGAGCAGATTTCACTGGGGCCAGTGAAGCTTCCTCGCTCACCGTGCAGTGACAGCTGCGGGGGGGGGGGGGGGGGCAAAATGTACGTGCATGCTGACTCAGTACCGCACGTTCAGGCAGCGGGTCCGTTCACGACTGCCAGTCGTCCTGGCTGCCAGCGGGCACAGACGGTGTCAGCTCATGGCGTCCAGAGAATGTCCTCAAAAGTTTACAGGACATCAAAACGGGCCTGCACGTCGGAATCCCAGACATGGTGGAGTTGGCTGAGATATGCCTGCTGTTGTCCCGGTCGCAGTCAGATGTCGAGCGGGTGGGTAAAACCCGGCCCCCTCCGAAGTTTGTTGGCAGCACTAAAGCTCTTGGGCGTGACTTCCCTACTAGCCCGTAGGGTTCACGTGTTAAATGACCCAATTTTGGGAAGCTGTATCTCGAGTTCTATTCAGCCGACTCGCCTGCACCTAGTCTCCAAAGAAAGATCGTTCAAATATCTCGCGATGATTCCTCTACCATTTTTCACCTAACCCAGCCGAATTCTTAGGGTGTGAGGGGTAAAGATTTGACTGCACTCCGTGCCGGTCTGGCCAGTTTCTGGCGACGCTGGTGCGCCGGCGGCAATAGCTCAGTGGGTAGCGCGTCAAACTACGGATGCGAAGGTGGTGGGTTCGAATCCCGCTCGGGTAAGGGTGATTTAGCGCAGGAATGATGCTATATTATTTTTGATGGTCGATAACTATGTTTTATCGACAAAATAAACTGTTTAAAATGTTTTGTCGAAATTAACTTGATTTAAACCATCTTCTCCGGCTTGATATTGAGTAATTCCGCGATGATAACTTGTTAATAGGTAATTGTCGTATTTATCCTCGTTTGTCATTTCATATCGCGATCTGCTAGTGTGACAAGCTGTGAGTACTAAGTAGTAGCGTGTATGAGTGAATACAATATGAATATATTTGTGAAATACCTCTTTCCAGCTTTTACACTGATTGATAGACTTATTAAAACGTAAGTAAAGCAAAACATACACATTGATTACAACCTATCATACTTGTTTGAAGATTGTTAAACATTTAATTGACAACTGGTTTTCCCGATACTTTCGAGCTTTTTCTTCGTTTCTCAGACTTCACATCCTGTCTTTTACGAAAACTGACAACCAAGCCATTACAAGAAAAGTTACTCCAATAAATAATTATTGAAAGCACTGTAGCAGCAATAATACAACAGCATTGGAGCTACAGTGGCACGATTGATGCAAAAGACAAGATGACGCACGTACGAGATAACTTGTTCCTACATGGATTACCAGAGACTGAAGCCCGATTCAAGATCCCTCCACACAATTCAATGACGGATATCCAAGCAATGACTGATATCCAAGCAGCCCTCACAACAAATGCAACAATGGAGCTTAGATACCAGTGGATCTCTGGGTGAAACTAAGCGACAGGTCTCGGATTACACATGATACCGTGATAAGCATACCACAACATACAATCAGTGGTGGATCTAGGATCCAAGCAGATCTCACGACAATATGCAACTGAATATCTCTGATGCCATATCTTTGGGTTAAATCTAGCAACAGATTTCGAATCACACAGTATCCTGTTATACACTCACCAGAACAGAAGTAACATGCACCTCAGGCCTCAGCAGACTTACGGTACAAAATAAAACAGCCCTCTCGATTCTGCCAGTACCTGAGAAGTTGACAACAAAACGACATGTACAAACCAAGAGAAAAACATGACCGAGTGAATGAAAACAACTGTCCAGTCTATTCACTACAGCCTATACACTAGTTTTCAATGCGCGTGGTGCCAGCACTTCCTCGCTCCTCACAGTGCCCGAGACTCGGCGCGTCGGGCCCTGTTGATGTTTCCCATCCTGATAAATGTCCGGACGCGGGCGAAGGAGGCGCGAATCTTGGGATGGACGCGTGGGAACCTGTCTTCGAGGACCAGGACAAAGTCCTTGATGACACGGACCTTCGGTTTAAGCCATCGGGCTCCAGAGCGTGGTGGGCACAGAAAACCGCCTCCACCTCCTTGAAGGTGGCGTAGAATGTCTCCGTGGGTACCGTCAGGCCGCCGATACTGACGACCCTGGTCCACAGGGCCTGCAGAGGCACCGACTCGGCCGAGGCGGATGGTACACAGAGGGAGCGGTCGACGGGCCTCTTCCTCGCGATGTAGCCGGCGACGTAGGCCATGGCGCTTTCTGTCGCGGACACACCTGTGACCGTGTCCCGCGCGGCCGACGACGCAGCAGGGCGGCATGCTGCTGACTGGGACGCCTCCGCCTGGTGAAGCAGGTCAGCCACATCCCTCAGGTCGTCCATGTCCTCCCCGTTATCGCAGTCTGTTTTCGCTGTCGTCACCTCCTCCACCGGTCCGGTGAACTCCAGCAGGTCTGCCGTCAGTTCGGAGGTGCCGGTTGCCTCCACCTCCAACACCTGATCCAGCTGCTCCTCCAGATCACCAGTCTCCGGCTCTGCCGCCTGATCACCGTCTCTGCAGACGGGACTTACGCCTCGCTGCATGACGAACAGGAGGGTAAGCAGGCGAATCCTTGCCCTCGCTTCAGTCGGTGTGGGCAGGTGGGTGGCAAGAGGACATGTGACCAAATGGAGGAATCTGATTGGAGGCCCGGGTTTATCTAGTAAACTGGCGCATTGTCTAGTGAACTGGCGCATTAGCTACCGCCATTTCTGACAAACAAATAATGGACTAGTTGCAGGTTACCTAACTCACTACTTTTATGTGTTTGATGAAAAGCAGATTAATAAAACATATTTTTTTAGATTGACACTTCACTACAAATTCCTCCGGATTATTAGTTTTTAAAATAATTAAGTATATTTACGTAATTTGAAATTCTGCTCTCCGATTGGTCGTGACGTCAGATGGCAATAGTTCAGGCGATCAAAGTCTTGGGCGGCTCGGTTGACGCATTTCTTTTTAATAAGCTTCCCCTCACTCAAGAAGTAGTGGTGGGGAACATGATTTACCCCCCCCCCCCCAACACATAAATTTGTCAGAGGGACCCTTCAAGAAGTTGACCGAAGGCCCCGAGGTGCCCCAGCCAGTCTGATGGGCCCCTCTAAGGCCGACAGTAGGCCCCCAGTCGGCCTGAGGGGGCCCTCAGTAGGCCGGAGGGGCCTTCGGTAGGCATGAGGGGCCCTCGGTAGGCCTGTGGGGCCCTTGGTGAGCCTGATGGGGCCCTTGGTAGGCCTGAGGGGGCCTTCGGTAGGCATGAGGGGCCCTTGGTGGGCCTGAGGGGCCCTCGGTATGCCTGATGGGGCCCTCGGTAGGCCTGAGGGGCCCTCGGTAGGCCTGCGGGGCCCTCGGTAGGCCTGCGGGGCCCTCGGTAGGCCTGCGGGGCCCTCGGTAGGCCTGATGGGACCCTCGGTATGGCCTGATGGGGCCCTTGGTAGGCCTGAGGGGTCCCTCGGTAGGCCTGAGGGGGCCCTCGGAAGGTCTGATACTTCAACATGGGCCTGTCCGACGTTTTTTGCGACTATTTAGGGGCCCTGCAAAATGTAGTGGCTTAAATCCGAGGAGATACCATTTCTCGCCATTTTTTTAGGGGGGGGGGGGGGGTTGACCATGAGAGGGGGCCGCTTTGATCGAGGGGGCCCCTGGGTTTGTCCCCCCTCCCCCATCCGAAAATGCCACCCACCGGCCACCGCCACGGTACCACCTCCATAACCGCTCTATCCGAACGCGTGCGATTTGTGGGCTGCGATTGAGACCGTCTGGTGAGGAATATAAGGCGGGAAAAGCTACCGCCGGGTGATAAAAAAAATACCTTGTTCTATCTTCTATCCATACCCGGGTCATGAATCCACCTGCGA
Organism: Chirona hameri; assembly: GCA_036785665.1. NCBI lineage: Eukaryota > Metazoa > Arthropoda > Thecostraca > Balanomorpha > Balanidae > Chirona > Chirona hameri. Next base: position 156,236 of record JAXIVJ010000762.1, on the reverse strand, counting down.
AGTCATTTAGTACCTAAATATTTTTTCCCTAAAAAGCATTGCAAAATCTCCATGTTAAAGCAATGGGAGTATCAGCTGACCGAGATTCCTTGGAGCCAACCACACTGGAGGATCCCGGCGATCGGTTGCACGTGCGCTGGGAAGTCACGTGACTGAATCCTTACGCCCCTACCTCTATTAAAGTACCTTGGGTGTGGGGTTCTGGTTGGAGCCTCCCGGGCCTCTCACCATGCCGAACAACCCTTCCAGCCTGTCCTGCGTGAGCCGGCGAGTCAGGACGAACACATCACCGAACTCTGCCTGGAGGTCTTTGAACAGGCCACGCACCGACCGGATGCTGATGACCATCCCTCTCTGGAACGGGTACATGCACCGTGCGGTACCGACACGTATCAGCGTGGCCTCCGTCACAGCGGCGGAGATAGCCCTCTCTTGTTCATCGTTGCCACGGTAGCCTCTCCGTCTCCGCAGATCTTTTGGTTAGCTGGCGTTGAGGACATCCGTCGTTTCGTCCACAACACGAAGGAACCTCGCCCCCTCTTCTTTGCCCGCGATGTGCCGCTGCAAGACGCTGGCAGTCGAGGCGCTCAGGAGTTGGGAGACACGGACCATGCCGGTAACCTATACAAATAATAATTAGACACCAATAGAGATGTGAATGGATGGCAGCAGACGCTGAGTGTAGCCCAGAAGGAACTTGTGACAAGTTATGTAGAAATTATTGGTCACTTTTAGGTCACGCCAATATTGAGGTCATCATACTGCAGAGTGCAGACTGGTTATTTAATATTGATTCAACCTTTTTTGGAACGATTCAACCAAAATTCATTTTGGAACCTGAATGATTCAATCACCGCTCGATTCATGAATACACATTTGATAATTGCTTCTTTCTGATTCAAAGAATCAAAAACATATTTTCATCGATTCACGCTTGATTCAACATTTAAATGTATGTTGTATTTACGTCAAAGCAATACAAATGGAAACATACACATACATGATCATTAAAACATTGTTACAGCAATCATATTTCAGTATAAATGAATGTAGCCGCTGGGACTACATTGTATTTGCACAATTTACCATGTGCACTTGAATCGTTAAGAGTCTTTAAATCTTTTGATTCAATCAGCCTTGATTCCATGCGGGGTTTGATTCAATCACGATTCATGAATAAGTGTGGTGAATCAATTTGGTTTTATTCAAGGAATTTTGATTCAACGATTCCAATCAATTTAGTCAGTCAAATCAATAACCATTCTGCATTACAGGCCAGGCTTGTGCTTCATTCCGGTGGAATTGAATCCGATTCCGGAATCGATGTTCCGTGTTGAAAGCAGCAAACTCTGCCATGGCTATCACAATCACTTTGCTGTATGATTATCTTTTTGGTCTTCGTGCACATGCATTAGAATATGTCCTTTCAGCGGCAAATCTGTGAAGCTCTTTGAAGCAGGATTCCAAGAAATGTTCAGAGCAATTCCTAGGGTCTTGAACCTCTTCCCTTGCTGCATCTCGTCGAATTAATTGCCACCAAAGATCGGCCATTTTGGGATCACGAGGAAGACGGTGGTAGCCACTAGCCAGTCCCCAAATGATTTTAATTACCCTTCTCCGTACTATTGGTACAGCCAGGCACAACACAGTAGGGCATAGCCGGGTAAAAAAAAAGTGAATGAAAATGGAAGAGATCAAGCTCTACCAGACAACTTAACAGTTACAAACTGTACAGCGCCTTACGTACCTACAGTCTACAGAAGCTAGCGACACATATGACTAATCTACAATGCATTTCGATTGTTTCGTTTACTCTTAAGAGCTTTCGTAATACCTGCGCGGCTTTCGCTCCTCGGTAAAGCTACCACATATTTAGATAGAACTAAAAAAACTAGTATATAGTAGTGAATATAGTACTTTTCTAGTATTATCCTAAATAAATCATACTAAAATCCGTTCCACCCGTCCTCTATCACCCTGGGTAAAACCTGCAAGAGGGTCAGTGAGGGTCGTTTTGAGGGTAAGTACCACGAGGGCCTGCCTGAGCAGAGACCGCGCGAAGGAGGTGTTCATAATCGAAAATCGTGTTCCTCCGAGGTTTTCCCCGGCCTCAGCTGTCGCGGAACGGTGGCGGCGCGCGGGACACCGTGACCAGGCCGTGGCGAAGTTTAGTTCCGACTAGGCCTGGCAATCCCCTCGTGACGTCACCGCGAGGACGCCCGAGGGCATTTACATGTTAAGGCTATGGAGGTCGAGGAGTTTTCCATATTGAGTTTCAAACATTTCTAAATACTATTTATTTGAAAAATGGATGTTGCCATGTTCGCTACTGCTTCTTCTATCCAGATCCGGGGTCGATATATACATAACGGGTCATCTACTTCAATGGCAAGACGTTTACCAGCATCATGTAAGCCAGCCACTAAGGGCGACTTTTGGTACCATGTAGTACGATTATCACCCCAAATGTCATGAGCCACTTTGAAATGTACGGTTTGGAGTACGGTTTAGTTTACATGCGACGGATGGATGAATTACAGAGTTGATATAGATAAGATAATTATGTAGGGCAGCGTTTTTTTAGGTTAAGAAAATATTATTTGAATTTGACTAATAGATTAACCCTCGCCCTGGTTGGGAGGGAGTCATGTCGACCCCATTCTTTCGGGAATAGCAGGACAACTGCGACGCGTAGCACTGCAAAATTTGGCACAGCTATTCTGGCATCAATTACTCACATTGTTTAACATTTTGACCTCACGTCATCTCCGGTCAGGTTACCAGGTCACGTCAAGTGACCTTACCTCCAAAAATGTTTGAGGTCGTTCCAATGCCACAGTATTTGTCAGAGATATTTGAAAATTGCAGTATTGCATACGGGCATACGGACGTATCCTTCCCGTTGCGACTCTCGGACTTGGAAGTTGGGCCTCAGGTACTGTGAGGACCACGAGCCGCCACTAGTTACAACCTCTTCGCTTTCCGCAATCACGACAATTCATGACCAGCATCAGACATTGTCACTGTTTACTACATATATTCGAGCACATATGGCACGCAAATAGTGCCGAACTTCCCCACACACGTATCACATTTCATTGCATTACTTGAGCACATCCTGCAACACATTCCTTCGAAATCATGGCACATACCCAGAGACAACAGGCAGCAGAAAGCAGCAACTGGCAAAGATACTGACTACACGTCGCGCCAACAGAATACGCTACAAAATAACGAAGAAGCGCGTTATCTACGCGGCCTGAGAGAAACGAGATAGAACACATAATATACACATCGTAAGCTAAATCGACTAAAAATAAAGCTTTTAGTCTGGCCATAAGAAGAAAAACTGCGTACACAATATATGTATTACGGAAGTGAAATGCTTCTACGAGCAGCAAATGACACTATGCCTGTATGTTTACATGTTGGAGGACGGCTTCGCTAGTCTAGCATACAACCTGGGGGCATCTAATTCCAACATGCAATAGGCCCAGCTAGGGTCGAACCTACGCTACAACAGCACACACCAGAGTATTTCTTCTCGCCGGCCTGCCAACGCCGGTATCCACCGTTTCACTCAGTGACAGTACACGGCATACAGGGAGGACCACCAACAGCCGCAGCTTCCCTAAACACCGCATCAATGAGCTTCCCACAGCACCCTGCCGAAAACTGTACCGAACACACACACACAGTCAGTGCCACCCAGGGCAATAGAACAACGGGTATAACAGTAAGGAATTTAACGCCCAAATTAATGAGACAAGATATAATTTTTCTGGTAATTGTTTTGTATATTATAAATTGACAGTATTGTTTGATATAAATAACTTCTATTTCCATAGATTATATCTTCATTTAGTTAATTTAATTCCACCAAATATACGACGTAGTAGTCGAAGTAGTGTATATTTCAGTACCTGTAGTGCAACTGTAGTGGATTTCGAAGCGGTCACGAAAACTCGACTATAACGCGCGAAATACATTCGTTGTGCTTTTGTTTTGAGATATAAAAATACATGATAAGCCATCCATGATCCTGCGGTAGGCATGTTGGTAGGTGGTCACCTACCTAAATCCTAAATAAAGTAGTTTGTGGGGATGTTGTGACTATTTCTTGTGAAACACATAACGAGATCATAGCTTTGATATTGTTAAATACTGCTGAATGTTTTGATTGAATGGCTTTCTTAGGCCAGGCCCAATGCTAGCAATGCTTCTGGTGCAGGCTCAGGCTCTGACCGTGCCATCCTATCGAAGTTCCAGGTCATTGATAGACTAAAGTGGCTAAGTTTTACATTTAAATTTCCTTATGTCTGGGGGTGGGCTGCGCTGCCCACCAGCTCCTCTTGATCTGACCTTGAATATGGCTGCTGCCACCGCCCACCATGACTTGGTGCATCAGCATGTTTGTCATTTCTGCCAGAGACAAATACCTATAATGTCCCAAACCCATTGCAGTGCATGTCGATTGTAAGCTTTGGAGATGAAATAGATCAATATTATGTTAGTACATCTTGAACATAAAGTTACATTCATTATCGAATATTAAAATTAAAGGTACCAACATATCATATTACAATATTGTGGAAACACTACGAAAAAAAATGGTTTGGCCTAATAATAGCTAATGAGAATTAAAATAACCGGTAACCTCATAATAAGTATGTAAAGTAATAAATTAAGGCCGAAATTATATTAGATATTTCGCTATTGAAGCTTCGTCAGCAATGAACAATTAATTGTTCATTGCTGACGAAGCTTCAATAGCGAAATATCTAATATAATTTCGGCCTTAATTTATTACTTTACATACTTATTATGAGGTTACCGGTTATTTTAATTCTCATTATCATGATTAGCAGAGTTTTCGCCACCTTAGATCTAATAATAGCTAATGAGATATTGGCTTTGACCCAGTGATCACGCACATTTATAAGGTCACTGAAGGATATGGAAGGTCAATAATTGTCATGAAATGTGCCAAAATCAGAAGGTTCGGCTGCCAAAAGTGATACAACTACGTTGCTGTGGCGGCGCACACGGCACACTATATATAATTGGAGCTACATGACCTATTTACCTAGCTTGGCTTCTGTGACATCACAGGTCACCAATTAGAGGTCAATCAGGGAGGTGTGAGATGAGAAAAGGCTGGCATAACGAATGATGACTATCTATGCATTGGGTCCAACGCAAAAATACTTGGTGCCTCTGGGATTCGAACCCACGGTCGGCAATGGGCGTTACGACATTGGTTAACCCCCAAGCCCATTTGACCACTTTTCGCTTATAAAATTGAAAAATGGTAAATAAAAACGTTGTAGCCAAGGCTTGTAGCTATCTTTTCCAGAAGTCAGATTAAAAATATGTTCCATAGGTTACGAGCCAGCCTCGTCTGAAAATCATCGATTTAACATGGGAACCCTATGGTGTAGTAGATTTTTAACGCCCAAACGCCCGAGTGCTGCCAACTGTTACTGGTGTGGGCTGGTCCCACCAGCACCACCGCTCTGGCACCATCCACCGTTACCCGCCGCCACCACTGTCCACCGCTCGCCGTGCTACCGACCACCGCCCGCCGCCTCAGAACGGCAAGTTTTTTTTCTCCCCGGAACGGCCTATAGCCATTTTCCGGGGAGGGGCCTCTGGCAATTTGCCAGGCAAAAAACTACGTTAACCGGTTTATGTGATCCGGAGCAAACTAGGGACTAGGGCAGCTATTTTACGTTAAGTGAATTGTTCACAGTAAATCTAAAGTCTATCTTACGTTAAGTATTTCGTTCAAAGTCAAAGTTAAAATAAAACACGAGACACATACATACACAATATATTTCATACACACACAGAGCAGGTGACAGGCCCAGGTCGGTCTGGTCAGTGGTTGTGTGGGTGCTCGGGGTGTGCTCAACATAACTCGCCGCGGCCGGTCCCGCGGGGGTGCAATTCTCTGCCATCTAAAAGAATATACACTCCCGGGAACCGTGTGCAGCGAGTTATGTCGTGGTGCCTGGAGCACACTCCAGATCAGATCTGGTGTGACAAATCGGATCTAGTGTGGTAGTGTAGGTGCTCCGAGTGTGCTACAACTGCCGCGACACGGTCCTCAAGCGTGTGCAGAGTCATGTTGTAAGTATCTCAGGTATTGAGCACACTCGGGTGTGTGTGTGTGATAGCGTATTGTAGGTCAGTGCGATGCCGTGAGCGAGAGCCTAATCGCACTACCGGCCCCTGCACTGACCAAGGACCAAGCAATGAAGGTGTGGGGGTGTCATAGCAAGTGTTAGGTGATGCCTGTCGACCACCTGCCTGGGCCTGGGAATAATACTTGTACAGTGTCAGAGTTGATGGAGCCGTGGGGGTGCCGTCATTGCAACAACGGGAGACTGTTGCCAGTCTCCCTGGCTCCGGCGCCTCGGCGAGACCTGGTTGTGGGGTGTGTTTAGCTGGGCGAAAAGTCCTGAATAATAAAAAACCCAGCGTCTATAGCAAAGGGGAAAAACCTGCGCGGTGGGCCAAAAATGCGCAAGGCAAAAAAACCCTGTTATATTTGTTTAGCTAAACGTGTTTGGTAGAGATAGTCTAAGAGGGGACCTATCAATACAAGATAACTATCACCTAACAGTGTAAAAAGTTTGACGGGGTGGATACTGCACCGCAGCGCAGTGGACACCGCACCGCAGCGCAGTGGAATGGGCACCGCACCGCAGCGCAGCGGCCACCGCACCGCAGCGCGGCATCGGCATCTGTGATCAGGGGCGGGTGTTCATCAAACCGCCGCCAACGCAAAACCGCTCATCAGCCATCGGCGTCCCATCGCAGAAATCCCCCGCCAAATCAGCCACGTCACGAACAGCCACGCCCAGAAACCCTCGCCGCGCGGCCGAGATCCAGCAGGGGGCCCCCGCAACAAGACACCGGCAGCCAACGCGCAACCCCACGTCGGCAGCAACATGATTTAACATACTGCACCGCAGCGCAGCGGACACCACACCGCAGCGCAGTGGAGTGAGCACCGCACCGCAGCGCGGCGGCCACCGCACCGCAGCGCAGCATCGGCATCTGTTATCAGGGGCGGGTGTTCAACTACTCGGCTTTGGCAAGAGCGGAGTAGAGGGAGAGGAGGGTTGGGAGGAGCATTACGTTAAGAAATGAACAACGAATTCCAATGGAACCTTTCGTTGCGCGACTGATTTGGCAGGGAATCATGCCGCCACCAACGCAAAACCGCACATCTACCATCGGCGTCCCATCGCAGAAATCCCCCGCCAAATCAGCCACGCAACGAATTTCGCCGCGCGGCCGAGATCCAGCAGGGGCCCCCCGCAACAAGACACCGGCAGCCAACACGCAACTCCCACGTCAGCAGCAACATGATTTAACAGTTAGTCAGAAAGTTATTTTTGACTGGTTTGGCAGGGAATCATGCCGCCGCCAACACAAAACCGCACAACGCATCGGCGTCCCATCGCAGAAATCCCCCGCCAAATCAGCCACGCAACGAATTTCGCCGCGCGGCCGAGATCCAGCAGGGGGCCCCCGCAACAAGACACCGGCAGCCAACACGCAACTCCCACGTCAGCAGCAGCACGATTTAACAGTTAGTCAGAAATAACTTAATGAAGTATTTTGTTGGAGGTGATTTATTGTTTCTTGTTGAACCGTCTCAAATTGCGGCGGTAGCGGTTACTTTCAGAGGGGCTGGGGGGGGGGGGGGGGAGGGGCTATCCTGTCTTATAGGGCGAGGGAGCTGGGAAGGAGGGTGGGGGAGGGGAGGGATGGCGGGGGAGGGTCGGACTCTCTTCAGGGAGACGGGGAGGGGGGGAGCGGGCGGGCGGGCGGGGACTGGGCGGGGTTGCGGGCGACTTTCCGGGAGACGGCTCTCATGAGAGAGTCGTCCGAGGAGGGGAGGTCCTCCGAGAATCGGCTCTCCGCTGGTGCTGAGAAGGCCGGGGAGGCGGGGCCTGAGTCGGTGTTCGACTCGGCTGGTTGGGCTGGGGAGCGCGGTGCCGGTGGATCAGCGGCAACGGCGCCTTCGAGGTCCGACAGAGATGCCTCGGGGAGCTGGGGTGGTGGTCGGGGGGTCTGTCGGTTGGGGGGTCTGGCGGGAGGCCGGTGGGGTGGGGGGGGGGAGGTTCCGGGAGGTGGGAGGGGCGGCCAAGCGCCGGGGGCGAGACCTGGGCTGAGAGAGGTGGAGGGCGGGGCGTCCGGTGGGCGCCGACTGTCGCCGCGCTTCAAGCGCTCCGTCTCGCGAGCGAGGCCCCAGGCCAAACACCGGCGGTCCCAGGCCGGGTGGGCCTGGTCGCACGTGGCGCAGCGTGCTGCGCGCGTGCACCCTTCGGTGCCGTGCTCGCCAGCGCACCAACCACAGGTGGCGGTGCGCACCCGGCAGGTCCACTTGAGGTGGCCGTAGTGCCAGCACTGCTGACACTGCCGGGGGGGGGGGGGGGGATCCACTCCCTGACGGGGGCAGCCACGTACCCACAGTGGATGTGGGTCGGCAGCTCCTTGCCTCGGAAGCGGAGCCGAATCAGCGGGTTGGGCTGATCGGGTCGCCGCTTCGATGGCGACAGGCGAGTCACCTCGCACACCCCTTGGTGTGCGAGTTCCCGGAGGAGGTCGTCCTCCGAGAGCTCGGCCACGTCTGGGCACCATGCCAGACCCTCCACGGAGTTGAGGTGCGCCGGGGCCTCCACGGCGACCTTCACTCCGATGAAGGTGGTCCGTCCCATGACACTGACGTTCTGTTGGGACGTCAGTGTCTCGATCAGGAGTGCTCCTGACCGAATGGGCTTTGCGCTGGCTACGTCGCCACAGATGGCGACCAGCCAGCGCCGGACCTGGAACGGGTTGACATTCCTAAATGGAATGCCATCCGCTCGCCACATAAGGAGGCAAGCGGGCCCGTCCGGGGGGTGGGGTCGGGGGGAGCCGTGCTCCGGGTCGGACCCTGGGAGGCCCCTGAGGGGAGCGGAGAGTGGATCCGACCGGGGAGGTGCGACGTCGCGCACCGGGGGGACCCCAGAGGGGGGGAACCCCGGAGGGGGGGTCGGGGGGGGGGGGGGGGGGCGGGGGTCGCCATGACCGGAGGAGGGAGGGGAAAGTTAAAAACAGGAACCTAAGTTTTACGTTAATTTGCCACACACGGCAGAACGTGTTGGCAACTGCAACTGCAAGTTAACTCAAAGACTGGAGGGGAACTATACCGTGGAGGAGGCCTATTGCCAATCTAATGATTCTGCCTACTTAAAAATATCTAAGAGGCTACCTATCTAAGGGTTAGAACGACCCTGCCACATGCACGTGGACAGGGTCCCGCACCCGGAAGCGGTGGAGGGCTGGAGAAGGCTGGCTAGAAGGCGTCCGTGGTCCGATGTCGATGAAAGGATGCGGCAAGTTCAGTCTCCAGCGTCCGTCCAGCAGCGCGGTGGCCACCAGAGCGGAGAGCAGCAGCACCGGCCATGAGAACCAGACGCGCCGCTGGGAAGGCGGCGGCCGCCAGACAGCCGCACTGCTGCTGCCGCCACCGCCGCCCGGCCAGCTCCGAGTCGATGTCAGCCTGCAGACGCAGCAGCGCCTCGGCGGTGGTGAGGCCGCCGTCCCCGCCGCCGCCGCAGGCATCCTGCGTGCCGCCGTTCATTTGTTGATGAACAGCCGCCTTCCGATCCAGACGCAGTACGCGATGAGGGCAGCGGCACAGGTTGGTCGCGTCGGCGGAGCTCGGCTACTGAAGGTACTGTCTCCTCTTCTTCTCACGCGTTTCCAGCGCCTCTTCTCGGCGCATTCTGTTCACGAAGCTGAGCCGAATGAAAGTGCGGAGCCGGACAAACCTGCGCACTATCCGAACGTCCGGAGAGTCTGGCTCCTCGCTCAGAGTCTCCACCAGCGACTCGACAAGTCTCGGGCTGCGAGAGAGGCGGTCCGGCTCCAGGCGTTGTCGTGTGCAGAAGGCTGCCACCATTTCCTTGAATTTCCCCAGCTACTTAGTGGAGGGGACCTGAGTCCACCCTGGCTCCGCAGCCGGGTCCATTGTCTTGGCTGACGCTGTCTCGGTGGAGAACGCCGAGGGAGCTCCCAGACTGGGGTCGAGTTTGCGGCACTTGGCTGACACGTAGCCAGCCGCGTGAGCCATGCCATACTGCTCAGCCGACACACCGTTCTGCGGGTCCACCGGCGATGCAGCAGAGAGGGACGTGGTCGGACGGCTCTGACTGGCTTCTAGAAATGACCTGGCTTCTTGGAGGCCGGAATCGACCTGCTGGCCCTCGGTGGAATGATCCTCGAGGAAGCCGACAAGGAGTGCGTGGTCCATGGCACCGACGTCTTCTGGCACTGATAGCCGTGCTTCCGCCGACAATGTCTGCGTCAGAGGGTTCACACCCAGCTTATGTTCAACCTCAAAACTGCAAAGTCTGAAAATAAATACATGGGGAGCACACTGCAAGTATGATGACAGATGAACTAACAAAATGTAATATTTGTAACTCTGATGATCATTACAAATATCAAATATCTGAACAATCACCAGTAGGGTCCAATATAAAATCAATATATGCACGTTGAAGCATAATGGAGTGTGAATTATCAAAACCATGGATTTTCTAGGCCTTTGAATGCCCAACTTAACTGCAATTTACACTTCCAAAATTTAAAATAATCATCTTCCAGAAGAAACAAACATGGACGTGGAAATTACATATATTCTGAAACTTTTGATTTTAATGTTCAATTGCAAATGTTGGTATAAGTATTATCCAGACTGCAAAATTTGGCAAGGAGCTGCCGCAGCACACCAGCCAATAGCGAAAATCTGCACCATGCAGACCAGAAATCAGCACCAATCCGCACCAGACCAGCCAGAGATCCATACCAATGCATCAAAACCAGTAAAACAACCTTATTGGGTTAGAAACTGAGCAGACTGTTTTGTTACGGGAAAGAGCACTTGCAGCTTTGTTTTTAGTTAAACAGGGACCCTGCACCAGCAGCAGGTGGTCACATGACCAGGCTGGTCAGCCAGGGCCGGCTGAGCGAGAGCGCAAGCTTGGAAGGTTGTGGCTGCTGCAAGTTGCACAATCAATCACCACCATACAGGGTCCTAGGATTGCTTTGGATCTGGGGTGCTGAGTGGAAAATTCTGGCCAAAAATATGCATAAAGAGAGGAAAATTGAACCAATAAACATATTACGGTGTCACCACTGTCTCAAAATTAGTAGGGACAAATCCAAATTTGTGTTGTGTACTAACATGGGATCAGATTAGGGGTCTCAAAATTACTAAGGACAATGTCCTCAGTTTCCCCAGTCACAGTGGCGATGCCCATGAGTATTATTGTACACTTAAGGGGAGTTCGCACTGCGCTTTGACGGACGCCAAAACACTGACGGATCCGCCAATCTGCCAGTATTTTGGCGGACCGGCGGGTGCCGGAACCCTCGCGCGGTGTGAACTGAGCGAAACACGCGTCCGCCAACCGCCGAAGTCCCGGATCGCAACAGCTGATTGCGGCTGGCGTCCGCCACTTTGAAATGTCCAGCAGTGTTGAAGATTTGGCGTGTGGAGGATCCGTCGGTTGTGTGTTTGGTGTGTGCTAAGATACTGTATTTCAGTGATTTTTGCAACAATTGCCGCTCTGGTGTGGTATTCAAGGCGTTTTTGGAAAGAAGGAATAATCTGTGTTATGGTGTGCACATAACTTTGTGATTTGTTTTTATCTCATGTAAGTGAAATTTATAACTGAATGACATGGAAAATCCATCATGATTTGTTGTGCACATGGTGGTGTTGGGGTGATTTTTTTTGCCTAATGTGCCAATTGGATGGCACTTCAAATGTTAGGATGATTCTGTAGAGTACCAGGATGACATTATAACATCAGGTTGTCCCGGCCAACATATAATGTAACATCAAAAAATCAAGCTGTAATTTTACGTTTTGACAATGTTGCGACAACATTGTGAATGTTGTGGAGAACAAAGTTGGGTATTGGTGGAGCAGGCGTCACACTTCCATGTACACAGCACTGTAGGTAGTGTCCTATATCACCCTGGGTATTGTGACAGGCCTGAACAAGTGGTGGGCGGTGCAGCGAGCTTGATGACGTCACTGGAGGGTATTTTTCATCCTGATCAAACTTATGTGGTACAATTACCAAAATTGAGTATATTTACCATCTTACTATGATTAATGAGCGACCATGTTAGTCACATTAGACATGCTCGTCAAATGTAACATAACAATGTCAGTCAGGTGAGCTATGGTAATCTGGACCCATTTTCCAAAAATGGACTTCCAAAAATGGGTACTCGTTCCAAAAAATGGGTACGGAAATCGACCTTCATGACTAAACGTGATCCACACATTGATGGTGCGTTGACGCATTGTGCCAATGACGTCATCAAGCTCAGTACTTGATTCTATTGACAACGTGTGCATTCGGAAATCCATTGTCTTCCAAATTGTATTGAAATTGCACAATCTCGGGGCAGCAAAAAAGTGTTGCCCTGAGATCGTGCAACTTCAATAAAATTTGAAAGAAACCTTTGATTTTCGTAATGCTCATGCTATCAATAAAGTTGAGGGTGCTGAATCTGATGACGTCCTTGGCACAATGCGTTGACGCACCAATCAATGCATGGATCACGTTTAGTCAGGTCTATTTCCGTACCCATTTTTGGAAGTAGCGTACCCATTTTTGGAAGTAGCATACCCATTTTTGGGTACGGTGTTCCAAAAATGGAACGTTCCAAAAATGGGTCCAGATTACCATAGTTCACCCAACTGAATGTTGACATTGTTTTGAGTGTTGAGGTAACATTACAACGTTCCTTGAGCTTCCCAGAGGCCCTCTGGTCTGTCCAGGGACCCTCCAGCCTGCTCATGGGACCTTTTGACCTTGTAAGAGACAGTGCTGGCTGTTTTGTTGTCTTGCTTACTTGCTCAGGGGTCCCTCCGACATGCACACTGCACAGGGGTCCCTCCAGCATTCCCAGGTGCCTGCCAGGTATACCTGTGTAATACATTTAATATTGCTATTTGTGTCATTTGAGTTGTTTGTACAAAATGTGCGTAAAATCTGACATTTTTTATCCAGAGTGGAATCAAATTGAAATAAATGGAATCAGATTCGGAATGAGTGCCCTGGAATCGGGTTCAAAATCGATTGCCCTGGTGAAATATCAATTGGAAACCCATCTGGATTGGCATGAAATCGTAATCGATTCCGCTGAAACGGAATCAAGCACAAGTCTGGTTTGGGCCCCGTGGTCAGATTTTTTTTAATATGCCCCTTTAAAAAACTATAATAATAATGCATATGCATGTTGTCTTTCAGAAAATGGAAGGGTTTTCTGAACTATAGTGTTTCCTATAGTGTTTGAGAACGTCGATGAGGTGCAGCATTTAGCCGCTCCGTCAGTATCCATCCAGCTCCTCTCAGCAGTTGAAGGCAGCAGCAGCAGCGCGTCACGCAGCGCCAAAAACGACGAGCGAGCGAGTCGCCATCTGTGGAGGAGCGCATCATGGAGGAGATGGCACACAACCGCGCCTCTTCGAAGTCAGTGAACGCGACGTTTTCAAGCTTCGTGCTTGCCCAGCTGGACAGCCGTGACGCGCAGGCCGCAAAGCGTGCTCAGACGAAATTTACCGCATGTTTAGCGAGTAAGTTCCTATGGGCGCGTGTGGTGGTCCCAGAGTTGTGTTGTGCAGAGTGGTGTGCTGCAGACTAGGGTTGTAGTTCAGAGTGGTATAGTCCAGTGTTGTGCTTACACAGATGCACCAGTGGTATAAATATTTGCCCTTTGCCCAGCCACATACGTGGAGGAATGCATACGGGGCGTATGCATTCAGGCGTCACTATGATTGTGAAAGAAGGGTCAGAGAAAGGTTCCTTGACCACCGCCGCGCTGCGTTCAGGAAGGACATCAACAACCCTGTTGGGTTTCACTTTCAATCCCAGCACGGTTATGTCATTCCTGAAGTTCTGATAACGGGGAAAATATTATGTAAGTGCCACGGCCATGTTGAACGTAAAGTAAAAGCAACCATGTTTATTCGAGACCTCAAACCTGTCATGAACAAAAATGTAGCGAGCTGGCCACTTTTGAGCTAGTAAGCAGTCTGGCACTGACGTAACACGGACCTTCAAGTGTAGTTTATCCTGAATTCGCATCGGTGTATCTAAATTTATTTAGGATCAAATTGTATTAATTGATAGTCTTCAGAAGTTTGCTTGGCATACGGCTTTGATGTTTTGTTTCATATTATTCAGTACTTGTGATTATGTTTGGTTCATTACGTGCTACGTTATGTGTGTCTTGTATGATAGGTTGTGTCTTGTAATATTAGCTACTTCAAAGTACTTGTAAAATAGGTATCACGTTCGCGATATTTTGTGTTGTAGTTTTCGTAGGCGAATTGCCCTCAGTCACCTGATGAAGGTTGGTGCCGAAATATAGTGAAACTTTTTTTTCTCGACTATTTTCCGAACTATTGAGACTCAAGTCATTTGTATTGTTATTTAGTGGTATAAATACACCAACATTGTTCAATATGCTCATTTGAAAATGTGCCTTTCTTCATAAAACAACCTGACTATGAACTGATTGCCATTTATTTTAGATATCGACTTCAAATTTGGTACACATATTCACCGCACACGTCTCGATCACATATATTCCGGTTTTTGATAATTCTGATTTTTTCTTGAAAAATTTGTAAAAACAAAAATAAATGTATTTTCATTTCTCAATTTTTAATTTAAAAAAAACTCAAAAATCCGAGACAGCAGTTGGATAGCCCGGTCTATTGTCAGTAATTTTATTTTAAACAATTGAGTTTATATCGAACATCGTACCTTTGACAGCGTTTTCCGCAAACCATTATTTTGCAACAAAAACCGAAGAACATGACGTCACTCTGACGGCATTCCCGGTTGACCTATCATAACCTCATATTTGTCCTTTTGCCAACATGTGTAGAATTGATGTGAGCGAAGGTACTGCAAGTTTGGTGACGATACCGGTGTTCGTTAAGGAGTTATTGAAAAATAACGGGAGGGGGGCAAAAAATAGCCCCCCCCAGTAACTCGCGGGTTAACACATCAACCAAACGTACAATCAATCAATCAACCATACAAACAAAATCCCACAACAAAAACGCAGTTATGAATATAGAGCGCCACTTTCGGCACCTACACTTGGAAGCCTGGCACATCCGCCAGCTCGGCTGGCGGATCTGCCAATGGCTACCATATTTCGACTTTGATCAGTCGGGCTGGCGTCCGGCAAAATTACGGATGGCAGATGTCTTTTGGCGTCCGCCACTCTCACTGTGAACTCCGCTTTACACTATGTACAAATATTAACATTATTATTATTAGCATTGTATGTATGCAATATGTTACTAAAATACTGCACTGCTTTTGCCAGCAAACGACAACAATGAACAACTCTCCCTTTGCACGATCTTTCACCCAAAAAAATATTTCGGCTGTTCGCCGTATTAAAATTCACTGTTGGGAGCTGTACATTTCATTAATTAGAAAACCATGACTACTCACTTAACTTCGTAAAAATCGTATTACACTGACAAGCAAAAACAAATTAAGTTTCCAGCACGGTACCAGACACCGTATGTATATGGCGGGTCCGGCGGGTCATTTTCATTTGCGTCAAGGCCGTCGTTACATCTGTCTTTAGCGCGCAAGAATTGTATGATCTGGCAAAGTTAGTTGCTATTTTGGTGTTCAGTCAAATATTTCAGATTTCATACGAAAAGTTCTTAATGCTTCTTATAAATACAAAACTAACAATTATGTGTCATCAAAATATGTTTTCTATTTCTAAACTTCTAATATAAGTTGCATGAATGAAATAATTAAATGTCATGGAAACTTTGGTATAATTTTGGTATAAAACTTCGTCCAACCTGTTGTTATAGGGCCTTGACCGTGACTCTCTGACCAAGACGGCTCTTTGTTGCACTTTTCTTTTATGTCTTTATGTCTTTAAGACTGGTGCGGCCCAGTCTACCAGTCCGGCGGCTCCACACAGAAGGGAAAAGGCTGAAGTTCATGTTTTCATGTTTTAGACCATCCAGAAGGGGTGAGGAGGGTGTTCATCTGTGAGATGTTAGGGTTGGTGTGACGTCATCGACGGGACGGCTTGTCGTGAACTGTGTATAAATAAATGAACCTCAAACGTTCCATACGTTGGTGCGTCTTCACACCGAGAGTGAGGCAGGAGCACAGATAGATTACAAGCGAAAATTAACAGTTACTGGGGAGTTGCATCGCATTCTTCATTTTAGTGCTTGGTTCGTGAGTTGAATTGAAAGGTATAACTATGAACAACGGAAGCGAAACATTGGCCCATTGACGCAGGGGCAGCCTTGGAATTTGGACCATTTTCTGGACTTTTTGGGTCCAAAGAATTTTGCTCTCTTCATATTTGTTCAGGAAATTTGCTCTATTCGCCTGATCTTACCGACATTGTAGTTCAAATATAATTCAATTGTCCTCACAAGGATTTCATATCTATTACAAATCAGGATTTTTTACTTTCCCAAGTAAAATAATTAAAACAAAAACAAAAATCTTAACTTGCCTGACAATACAATTTTACTCTCCACCTATGGATTTTTACTGTCCGGGACCGGGTCATGAAATTAAAAATCCAACACTGCGCAGGGGGTTTCTGGAAATAACGGACTTTCAGCTTGTTTTGTGCAAACATTTTTTACAAAAATTGTATAGTTATGCGCTACTTAAATTTTTTTAATCGCTATGTGATAAATGAGACATTTAGGTCTAGATGACGAAAGATGAATATATAGCTATCTATATATATATATATATATATATATATATATATATATATATATAGCTATCTATATATATATATATATATATATATATATATATATATATATATCTATCTTAATATATAGCTATCTATCTATCTATATATATATATATATATATATATATATATATATATATATATATATATATATATATATATATATATATATATATATATATATATAATATATAGCTATCTGAGTATAAGCTATCCGGTGCATCTCTAATAATTATTACGCGTACACATTTTCTTGAAAATGAAATGTTAGGTGCTCTAGCTATTCTATTACGGGCATATAGGGTTCTATATTGTCATAAAGGTATGAAAGGTTTTAAGTCATGTGATAACGGGTTTCGAAAATGGCACCATCCAGCCGGATAATTAAGTACTATCCTACCCATCCGGTATCCCGATGAATAGTTAAATATTATATCCGGTACATCCCTATAGATCGCGTTAAATATGTGTTTCGAATGGAAAACGAAGAGCGTAGTAAATTGTCGATTCCCCATCTTGATTATCGTTTACAAAACTTGTCGGTGTGAATGGAATTAATATCTGCTTTAAATGTCATCGCAGCTGCTTTAGAAACCATTTCAGGTAATGACCGGGTGTGTTAACGCCACCGGATAATCATTCATTTTTTTTCGTGAGTAAAATTCAGATATATTTTGTCATTTTTATTTTCGTTACATCTTCACATGTTTTGTCAGCGGTTTTGTTACTTCTCTGCATGTATTCAAAAGGTGATTTCAGAACACTGCTCAGCCAGACCGGGGCAGCGTATGGCCGTCTCCCCCCTCCCTCAGCCGGACTGGGGAAGCGTATGGCCGTCTCACCCCTCAGTCAGACCTACAGCGTATGGCCGTCTTGCCAATCGCCCCTTACCCATACCGGAGCAGCGTATGGCCGTCTCCCCCTCAGCATGAATTAAGGGATGGATAATTATCTGCGGTAAACGCAATCTTAAGTAGGATCGTACCTTTGGCGCAACTATCCTTATCCCGTTCGAAATATTCGCACCGCACCGAGCCGCGTGCGACGGCAGCCGAGTCGGACCAGAGCACCAGTGACGTCACGCTAATGTGCGTTTGGGGCGCTAAAATTCCCGGATGACTACCTCTCTTATACGGCCTTGAATTTATGCATTATTGTCACGGAAGATAACGGCGGCTTCGAATTGCTTGTGCATTTTGTGGAAGTAATTATTGACAAGGCCGTAATCCGTATAAGAATTAATAATGTAAGATTGAGTGAGTTCCATTGGTTTTTGAACGATGACGCTGAAATGCTGCTTGTGTTGGTCGAGGGCGAACGTTTTTAAGTGAGTATTTGTTGGCCTAGCCAAAGAGAAACAATCCTTTCCAAATAAAATATTTATCACAGTCTGATGAGTAATGTGTTTCATATCAGATTGGTAAACTCACCTGTTTGGCCTCCCCACCTTTGACCCAAGGGGTGATGGTAAGGGCGTACCCAGGATTCACTCCAGGAGGGGGAATTTTTGCTCAGGGTGGCATAAAGTACCCCCACCAAAAAAAACTCCCCGGATTTGGCCCACTATATTTTAAGAAGGGCATATTTTCACCATTTTTCTCTTAATAAAAAATCACTATTTTTTTTTACCAAAGGGGGCACTTGCTCCCTTGTGTACGCCTATGGGTAAGGGTTTCATGTCCTGGCAGCAAATATCTGTCCTGTCCAACCAGCTAGCAAATTTAGAACACTTAATTTTAACATTTGCAGGGATGTGCTCATTGTCTTTCATATTAAGATGACTAAAGTTTGTATTCCTTTGTGATTATCATGTTTACCAACTTTGGCAATAAAGAACCTAATTTGCCTGCTTCTGCTCTTTTCTGACATAAAATTCCCCCAAATAGCACTACTGCTGATCCGAGTTTCAATTTCTGCCACAGTGTCTGACAAGCTCTGCCAACTTTGCATACAAAATTGACGTGTCAATGTAATCATGTCATGATTTCTCCTGTTTTCTTTTTCAGCTTCAACCATCTTATGCCCAATTCTCCCCAGAACCAGGCCCATCATCAGGTGCAGCAGCAGGCCGGTCTTCTACCTCGAAAAGGACAGCCCAACAGCCTCCTACTCCTGCGCCCCTGCTGGCCGACTCAGACCTGATGTTGGCTGTTGTCTCACATTTTTGTACTGTGCTTATCGTGAGCAATATGGTGTTTAGCCAGCTTTATTCGACCAGCCCATGTACCTGCGCATTGTGAGAGACTGTATGTTTATTAAATAAAGCCGACACTTACCATGTGAACTGTGTTCGTGCGGCGCTGTGGATAACACTATATTAGCATGTTCAGTTTTCAGGCGACTGATTGCTCTCAACGTAAACAAGCACATAATTTGACCATATTTATTAAACTAAATCATACAAGCTCGACAGATTTGCGCATCACAATTACAACTATACAGGCTACATAATTGTGCTACAAGCGTTCGCTGATTTACTCAATTGTTGAACTGGCAGTGTTGAACAGATACATAAGCTCGTGTTGACCTGGCGAGCGCTGGAGAGTGAGGCAACGCACACCTCGACAATGCAAAATCGTCAACTGTTTTTAGCCAACTGAACAATCCCAAAAGCAGAAAACTGAACTAAATCACAGTTTGAACATTGGTCTTATAACACTGGTACCAAATTCATTCACTGTTCTACGGCCGGAGACGTGACTGTTTGCAGTTTACCATAGCAAAGGAGAAACCGATCCAGAGTATGCTGTCCCTCTGCCAAGCCTGGCTCGGCACAGCGCTCTTCCTCCAGCACCTCAGCGGAGCCTGGCTGCATAAAGGTGTAAAGGTTAACATGTAACCATTTGGTAACAATGACCACAAATTGTCAGCATCATATCATGCCTGATTCTGAAGCATGTCAGGTCTGCTTTTACAAAACCGCATGCAAAATATGTGATGTCACTAGTATGCCTCAATTTCATATAAATTAGGAATGAGCAGGTATTGAATCTGGAATCTGAAATACACCTTTTACTACCTTTGTATACACCACTCAGCAGGTCACAAATGAAGCTTACATATATTTTTTAGTATGCATAGACAGGGGCGTAGGAACTATGTTCAAGTTGGGGGGGGGGGGGGGGGGGGGGGGGCAGGAGGCATTCCGAAGTCGATTCTTTCCATGCAACGCCCATAGGAGTAATGTTAAAATCAAAAATGTTGGGGGGCGGCTGCCCCCGGCTCCTACGCCTATGTGCATAACAAATAACAACATGCAACAAAGATCACTTACTCTGACTCAGCAATGGGATAATCTTGTCGAGAACAAACAAATAAATATTCAGTGCAAATCAACTCGCCAAACAAATCCAGCGTAGCGGAATGCGTTTTCCGGGAATGACTGATGACCCACGACGGGCAGCTATGTTCTATGTGATATGAGAGCAGTGACGTCACGTAGCATTATAATTGGTCTCGGGATGGATCTGCTTCCTTCATGTTTAAAACTTCCAAAGTGTCTCTGGTTCCTACTTTGTAAGTGAATTCGTTCTTCAGGAAAGACTTGAGGAAAATAACCGTTTTTCCGTTCGTTGACACAGACAAAAAATCGAATCCATGTGACGTTACAGAAGAAAGTGCTACCAGATGGCGTACCATGTGTTATCTGACTGTGTGCATTATACAAATGGCGGCGCACATAAAGCGGCACTGTTTACCTAATTCGATTCACAATAAAATCAGGTGTGACGCGTTTGTGACGTAAATCTGAAAATGACGTCATGTTGTATATTATTTTATTTCATAAATATCTCCACAGTTCCCGGGTTTTATGACAAATTAATAGCATAATAATTATCTGCGTACTCTGTTAAGTCAAATTATAGCATTCACTCGAATCTACCAAGGTCGACACTTCCCTTTAAATATTCCACAAATAATATAGGAAACACCATTATTATGTTTTGTTCTGGACAAATGAGAGCAATGAGAGCAATAACTAGCAAATAACAAATGAGAGCAATAACTAGCATTACCTTCTAGGATCTTGGATCCATGGGACCTGGATGCCTAGGATCTTGACACGTCTGGACCAATGAGATGTACAGGTACGCGCAGTTGGTATGGTACACACTAAGATCTGGCTTATCTTCTCCTCTAGCATATGATTGTCTGCGAATTAAGAAACAACAATAAATGCATTTAAACTGCATTACTGAGAGCTTCAAAATGATATATTGATGTATTGGCTCACCATATCTATTGGCTGATTTTAAGAAAATATGAATTTTTAGCTCTGCGGAGGAAAATGCATTTTTGCTTCAAATCAGCCAATAGAAAGGACAGGGGTGAGCCAATGCATCAATGTCATTTTGAAGCTCTCAGTAATGTGGTTTGAATGCATTTATTGTTGTTTCTTAATTTGCAGTCAAACGTACGCTAGAGAAGATAAGCCGGACCATAGTGTGTACAATATAGCAACTCCACTGCAGGTCCCTGTACCTACTAAGACAGCTATTATCTTTTTTTGAAAGTACATTACATGAAACAGGAGCACCTGGCAAATACAACCAAGATGCTGGCAAATGTCACAAAAGGGCAGCAATTAAATACAATTTACATAAATTGCATAACCGCAGATACCTACCTGGTGGTGCTGTGGTATTCCTGTTGCTGGTGCAACCCAGTAGTCGCAAATGGCATGCTTCCTAGACAGAGGCAGTTTCTTTTCACACTCCACGCCTACGAAACGTCGCACTTTCCTTCAGAATAGTTAGCATGGTCGCGCCCCAACAATCATCGTCAATTTCGGCAGGATAATTTAGCTCAACTAAGCCACCCTATGCAAAATGTATTTGCAGTTTTGTGCTTTTCTCGCCTTTGGGAACATTTTGCCATCCCAAATTTTCATCATCACGCAAAATAAAATAACAAAAATACGAAAAAATTAGGGGGCGATGCCCCCCCCCCCCCCGTCTGTGGCGGCGGATCGTATTTTCGAATGGGGCAAAGCAATTTCCAGGGACCCCGAAGCGTCAGGGCCCCTTTGAAGGACTGAGGGCCCTTTCGCCTGTTACTGAGCGGGGAGATGTAAATTGGAGACCGAGTGCACCCTCGGGCCGATCGAAGACACTCGTCCTCGAGCCGACTGAAGGCCACTCAGGCCGACCAAGGGCCCTTCAGACTGATCGAAGGCTTCCTCAGGTCCACCTCAGGCCGACCGATATCCCCTCAGGCCAATTTAGGGCCCCATCGGGCTGGTTGAGAGCCATCTCAGGCCGACTGAGCCCCCCCCCCCCCCCATAAGACCGACTGAGGGCCTCTCAAGCCGGCCGAGGGTCCTCTCAAGCCGATTAAACGCCCCCTCAGGCCATCCCAGGGTCATCTCAGGACGACCAATGGTCCCTCAAGCAGACTGCGGGCCCCTCGAGCCATCCGAGGGCTATCCTAGGACAATCAAGGACCCCTCAGACCGACTGAGGGCCACCTCAGACTGACTGAGGGCCCCTCATACTGACTTAGGGCCCTCAGACCATCAGAGGGTTCTCCTACGATGACCAAGGGTCCCTCTAGCTGACTCAAGGCCCCTCAGCCCATCTGAGGGATATCCTAGGACAACCAAGGACCCTTCAGACCGACTGAGGGCCATCTCAGGCTGACTGAGGGCCCCTTTAGGCTGACTAAATGTCACTCAGGCAGACTGAGGGGCCCTCAGGCCGACCGAGTGCCCCCTCAGGCCGACTGAGGGCCTCCTCAGGCGGACTGAGGGGCCCCAACGGCTGACTGAGTGCCCCCTCACGCCGACCAAGGGCTCCTCAGGCAGACCGAGAGCTCACTGAGAACTACGAGGTCCGACCGAGGGTTCCCGCAGGCTGTTCGAGGGCACCTTGATGGCTCTCGGTCAATTTCTTTTCTCGGTCAAAAATAAAAAGCAATATTTCCACAATATTTTCCTCGTTGCAAATTTATGCTGAGCAAACACATATATTTGCTCCCAAACTTCTTGAGGGGGAGGGGGCAGCTGCCCTGCCCCCTCTTCTGCCGCCCCTGCCTCCTCCCACGCTCTTATGCCTATGGTTTGCCCTTGCACATCTGACATCTGTAATATTTTTCAGAGATGAGGAAAAACGAAAAACGGTGGCGCGAAGCGTCTCCGTTTTTCTTTGCCCACCTTATACCTCATCTTTAGTTCCAACTTCTTTATCTTTGAGAGAACCCCTCCTATTGCAATTTTGTTCTTGCGGATTTGATCTTTCGGTACCTTTTACTCTTATCAAATTTCTCTTGATTAACCCTATTCCCTGCGGGCGGCTAGAATTACGTTAACCTGCGGGGGCAGATTCTGCCCCGCCCGCCCCCCCCCCACCGAGATCTCGAGAACCGTTCGGTCGATTGCGATGGGGAAAACGCCATTCGATTCACCATGACCAGATCTCTCTTTTTGGGCCCTGAAATTTTTGTTTTGTTAAATGGGGGGGGGGGGGGGGGGGGGGGGCAGGGGTAAAAAACATCCAATTTTTTTTTTTTTTTAAAGGTCATTGCGGCCATGTGGCTCGACCGATTTTGATGCTCCAAACGTTTTTGAGCTTCAAATGTACTGGTCTTTAATATATCAAAAGACAAAAAAAAAAAAAATCATAGGCGTATTCAGGGAATGTAAAATGGGGGGATTTTCTGAAGGGAAAAAATGTGCTGTTCGTGATTGTTTGGGACGACATGAACGTCACATGGGGGCATTATATGCTGCAATTGGTTAAATTTGATATATTGCGCATAGGCGGATCCAGGAAAAAAACATGGGGGCACCATGCGCGTAACGCTTTTATCATCTTACTAATTTGAAGTTGGACCTAATTTGAGGGTGAGTATCGTCTTCCATTTTTTATCCTGAGTGCGCCTCTGCCCCCAAAATATGTACAATCCCAGTATCTATGATGCATATTGCATTGCAATTGTTTCTGACGCATATATTACACTGCAAACCACGAAGGAAGTCTGCGCCGCAAAACCGCATTGTTAACACCCTCCCCAAAACAGGAGCCTGGAACCGCCTCTGCTAGACCGATTTTGTCAAAATTTTAAAACTACCCGCGCCATTAAATTTTGGGAAAAGTCACAAAGTTTCAGGACGATAGGCCTAACAGTTTAGATGCGGCAAGTGAAAAACCACCGGGAGGGGCAGAATCTGCCCCCGCAGGGAATAGGGTTAACAAAATGAATGGTTTCAACACAAATCCTGACCCAAAGGCCCCTTGTCTCAGTAAGAGGCGTCTCTAAAAGTCGATGCCAATGGTCCAAGGCCCGTCTTTCTATATATTACGCTGAGATCAGAGATGTAAAAATACATATCGCATATTTCCCACAAGGCAAACAAATTAGGCGAAAACCAAACGGCATTACTTTAGTAATAATAAAAAGACATATGGCGCAGCTATGCCAAAATATTCGCATGTAGCTCGTCTTTGTTGTCGTATTGGCTTTCTTGGACGCCCTTGTTTTCCAATATTTGTGCTTTGTTTTTGCAAGTTTTGGGTTCTTTGGTATTGGAATTTGATCTATTTTTCCCCAAATGACCTAAACTGATATGCCTCTCCACTTTTGATCACCCTGCCTTAATTTTTTACATATTTTTGTATACAATTTAGTCCGAATGTTTTTGAATGGATGGATTTCCGAGGTCAGGACCCACACTAAGCATAGCTTGTTGCGCAGGCCCTGACCCCACCAGCAATTCCTGGCGATCAAGCAATCAAGCAATTCCTGGCGTCCGGCAGCATTTAGAAGCGAAAGTTTTACGTGCCCGACATACCTGGACACGGTCCGCCCTGCCCTCTGACGGTACCTGACCTTGAGTGCGACCGCTGCCACCGGCCACAGGCCATCCCAGTCAGGGGCAAATAGCGAGCGCCGAAGCGACTCGAGCCCGGGCTGCCACTACCGGGTGAGGTCAGAAGCCCAGCGCTCTCCCAACTGAGCTACAGGGGCGGACAAAACAATATTGTGAAACATATTTGTATTGCTGGTAATGCTGGAACATTATGAGCAAATTGAAGGTTCTGACTATTTTAACTCTTACATGTACTTGTTTAGGTATATGATCATTCATGTCAATGTTCGTGTTCCAGCCTAGGATGATCAGTGTGCTGTGAGATGGTCAAATCATATTTGTTTTATTTGTCATAGTGTCATTTGCATAACCGTAATTGTACTCAAAATCTGCACACGCTTTGGCTAATGTGAATGGTAGATTCTGATGCTTGTTCGTTAACCAGGATCAAGGCCAAATTGGGATGTCTTGCTTTGCTCATTTTACCATGTATATATTTCATAAAGTGCCATATTTTCATGTGTGTGCACATGGTTGTTTACTGTTCAGGCTACCTGGTTGTCAATAAATAGTGTTGATCTTCAGTTTATATAATAAGTAATATGTTAAAGGGACATTCCCACCTTAACACTAGTTTTGAGTTGAGATAGCTAAGTTAGTGGCCTTAGAGCGAAACTTAGGGGGGTAACATTGAAAACAAACACAGATATCTGGTCTAAGAGAAATTCAATTGTGATTTTAAAATTTGGGCCTTAGTAAGGCCCACCCTTATATGGAGTTTTGTACCGATGACGTCAGCTCTCGTTATGGCCGGGTGTACTTGTTTGGAATGAAACCTTGATTTTCTATGATCGCGAATCGTGATGTTTGATTGTTGATTGATGTGTTACGCAGTGCCATCAACATTTGACCAGTTTGAATCTTTTTAAGTCAATAATTTCAATTTAAGAGCAATCAGGTATGCCTCGAATACCCTGTGTTGTGTGTGGCGAATCAAAGATTTATACTACGGTGTACAGGTGAGTCGTCATGCTATTTCATTTACCAACAGCTAACGGCCCAACAGGTTCCTATTTTCCTATCAACGTAATTATATCAACAACTAATTATGCTGTGATTATCGTTTCAAATATCACAAGAGCATAAGCCAGACAAAAGGCAATTTGTTTAGCATTAGGAGAAAAAATATTTGGGTAATCAGACGCCTATGACGGATACTTTTGTAAAAAATAATAAGTGGGAAAATGTGCCACGTGCCATTATTTTAAGATTGAAAAGAAGGTTTTGACACATTACAAAATGGAAAGAGGAAATTGTACTTTTACGTTACCCTGAGGAGGATTTCAAAACACATTTCACCAAATAAAAGTTGCTTATATTGTATATGAAATGCTGAAACATGCCAATTCTCTGCATTTTGTTCACATTTGGCAGGGGCTATGCCCACTGGTATTCCACTGCAACTGTATCCGCCAGTGGTGTTCTATCAATATGTTTGCTAGTGATGATGTTCATTGTTCAGTGAGCAAAATTATAAATTATGGAAATGTAAGATTATTTGACCAAAAGTGATACAGGTAGGTAATATTCGACTCAGGTAGGTACCTGTCAGTGCGCCGTGTAATTCCATTCACAGTATGGCAGCATATGGTAACATCAGAAAAGCAGCTGCAATGTGCACCACAGCAAAAATTCCACATTTCTTCTGACAAAGGCATTAAACCTAACCAGGGTGTGTCAGGAAGCAATTATAATAACATAATCAAACCTGACCTAACCTTTACAGCAATTACGGTTACAGGGACCAACGTTTAGAACAATCCGCTCACTGCGCTGCAGCCCTACTGGGAGCTGTTGTACCCCAGACCCCCAGACCATCTTGTAGACAAAACCTAACCCTAAAGCGTATATAAGTTGTCCGATGTATTAATGCAACCTAACCTAATCTAACCTATTTATAATAACAACGGCTTCGTCAGAAGAAATATGGAAATGCTGCCCTGGTGCACAATGCCTCTGTTTTTCTGATGTTACCATATGATGCTGTGACGTCATACTGTACATAAGATGGTGCACTGACAGAAAGTGTTTTACCCTGTGTCTTACCCCATGTGACCTGCCACTGTGTCTGACTCTGTGTGACCTGCCACTGTGTCTGACCCTGTGTGACCTGCCACTGTGTCTGACCCCATGTGACCTGCCACTGTGTCTGACCCTGTGTGACCTGTCACTGTGTCTGACCCCATGTGACCTGTCACTGTGTCTGACCCTGTGTGACCTGCCACTGTGTCTGACCCCGTGTGACCTGCCACTGTGTCTGACCCTGTGTGACCTGCTGCTGTGTCTGACCCCATGTGACCTGCCACTGTGTCTGACCTGTGTGACCTGCCGCTGTGTCTGACCTGTGTGACCTGCTGTTGTGTCTGACCCATGTGACCTGCTGCTGTGTCTGACCTGTGTGACCTGCTGCTGTGTCTGATCCGTTTGACCTGTTGCTGTGTCTGACCCGTGTGACCTGCCGCTGTGTCTGATCCCATGTGACCTGCTGCTGACCCTGGTTGTTGTACGCTGTTTTTTTTCTTCCAATCGTTGAAATATATTATTGAAACAAAAGCGCATTTCAGGGCACAGCAACTCAGGCTCACTTCACCACATGCCCGATAATAATTTCAGGCTCACTTCACACAGCAATTCAGGCTCACTTCACCACATGCCCGATACTGCGACACATACACTGCCTCCACATACACTGCCCCTCAGGGCAAACATGAGGCAAACATCGCACCCCTAGCGACGCGGCACGGAGACCTCCCCAGGAGCGGCGCAGCGCTGGGGGCGCCTTCCAGCTCCCATTGGAAGGCTCACAGTGAGGCGAGAAGGTGGCATTTGACAGTGGGTCCCTATTTGTACTGCATGCAGTGCAAAAATGGCCTCAAAGGCGGGCAACAGGGCTGGTTAGTCACCGCTGCTGCCTCTGCGAACAGGCAGCGGCAGAGTCGGTACTCGGGTGCAGCGATACACCGACACCCCCCCCCCCCTCCCCCCGGCAGTGAAGCACAAACCAGCATACTGTGTAGAGATCAACAATCGATTCTCGCACACGCTATGTCCACAATTGTATCCCTCCGTCAGTATCCAATAGCTCCCTCCATTTGTCAATGAAATTGCTCAGTTTGTCATTTCTCCGGGCGTTAAATCTTTCTATTTGTTGTACGCTGGCTGTTGTACTGTATGTTGGTGTGGTCGTACCATGACCTGAGCTCCCCCCCTTGAGTTGACCGCCCTTCTCTACCCACAGGCGGTAAAGAAGCGTCTGCCCCAGTCCGAGTCGGAGCCGAGCTCAGCGGCCAAGCGTCCCTCGAAGGAGGCAGGCAGGGCTGGCCAGCTGACCGAGCGCAGCAAGGTGGCCGCCCGCTTCCGGCCGGCCTATTTCCCTTCCCTTCACCTGCGTTTTTGCCTGAAGCAGATCGTTCTCATTTAAATAATCTGGATGGCTGTGTTGTACGGTACCTTTTTTATTTTGCTCGGTAAAGGCTGAATAGGGACACTGTCGTGTGGTTTTGGTAACCAAAGGATGCATTTTGTCGCATTATTCGTGAAGGAAGCACATTTCGGTTTGATAATAGTTGATCAGGTTGTTGCATCTGGCTAGTCAAGGGTGGGCACAATGTCGTGTATGATACTGTTAACTGTTCCCCGCACTGCGATACGAAAATAAATGTAGAAAGCATTACACTGTCTGCGAAATAAAATCATAAAGAATACAAATCGGAATATCAAACGGAAGATTTCGTGATCAGTGTCCTAAGTATGCTGTATGGTCTGTACTCTGTACACAAATTTTCAGCGAAATCGAGATACACGGCGGACCTTCGTATGTATGACCGTCCGTATTTCGTAAGATACGAAAATCCAAGACCAAAAACATTGGATTCGTGATCAGCGCATCGGATATGGTTTGTGGAACAATTTTCAGCGAAATCGAGATACCCGGCGGACCTAGGTATGCATAGGCGTAGGAACAGGGGGGAGGGGCAGCCCCCCCAACATTTTTGATTTTACCATTACGCCTATGGGCGTTGCATGGAAAGAATCGACTTCAGAATGCCTCCGCCCCCCCCCCCCCAACTTGAACATAGTTCCGACGTCCCTGTTCGTATGTATGCATGACCGTCCGTATTTCGTAAGGTACGAAACAATCCCAGATCAAAAACATTGGATTCGTGATCAGCGTATCGGATATGGTCAGTGTATCAATTTTCAGCGAAATCGAGATGCCTCAAATATCAAACTACATTTGGAATAAATCTGCTCCTAGTTTGACGGTGGTGTACGAAGAAGCATACGTTCAATGGTTGGTTTTGTATTCAAAGCGCCAGAATTGTCTAGAAAAAAATGTGCCATATTTTGGCAGCGTAAAGGATTTCTATATAGCTCTCTAGAGCTCAATATGACGTCATCATCCCAAATTTAAACAACTTAATTTTTATCAAGTTAAGTGTCGTTTTCGAGAAAAAAACATATCACCATCGTTTTCAGCAGCACTTACTTCCTATTTTCGGGTACAACCGGCGTATATTTGACAACTTTCAGAAAGGTGGCAATGTCCCTTTAAATCTGTTTTTTGGTTCTCACTTCCTTTTTCTTTCATACTGTTTTGTATGCCTAATATTTATTCTGTAAAGTTGGGGGGGGGGGGGCTGAACCACAAGTTTGGGGGCTGAAGCCCCCCCCCCCAACTGAATAGGATCCTACGTCCCTGGCCATATCTGCCACAGCTGAAAAGTCCTTAAAACATAATCAAACATGACCTAACCTTTACAGCAATTACAGTTGCGGGGACTCACGTTTATACCGCTCGCGTAGCTCGCTGCGGAAACACTAGGGTAGCTCGCTGCAGATACATAGGGGCTGTGGCCTCCAGACCATCTTGTAGACAAAACCGATTTTCAAGGCTGTACTAGGTCTGGGGGAGGGGGGGGGGGGGGGGGGCGACAGTCCCCCGGTTTGTGCGCATCGAGCAACTAGAGCAGTGTTCTAAACGTGGGTCCCCGCAACTGTAATTCCTGTGAAGGTTAGGTCAGGTTCGATGATGTTTCAGATACTTTTCAGCTGTGGCAGATATGGAAGCTCGTGTGATCCCTGCACTACCAATACCCCTAGATACTTTTGGGGTTGTTAGCAACCAAAACAATTGGGAGGTGCGTTGCTAAAGTATCGCCCCCAGGGGGTTGTCATCCCTGTAGTTGCCATATGCTCGGATGTGACGTCATTAAATTCCTAATTTTGGCAAATCGACGTTAGTGGTGTAAGGCGTAAGCCTTCTAACATTAGAGGAGTAAGGGTAAGATGCTGTACTCACGGACACTT
Organism: Chirona hameri; assembly: GCA_036785665.1. Classification (NCBI taxonomy): domain Eukaryota; kingdom Metazoa; phylum Arthropoda; class Thecostraca; order Balanomorpha; family Balanidae; genus Chirona; species Chirona hameri. The sequence continues at coordinate 126,196 of JAXIVJ010000762.1, read as the reverse complement.
CCTATCGTCGGACTATTCATGCTATCAGAATGTAAACAATACATCAGTATTGTCTGCATTCTGATAGCATGAAATGTCCGGGATTTGGACGTGTGGTGATTGGACTTTTATCCTACTTTACCCATTCGTTGTCAAAATAGGAGTGACTTGGAGTCACATTGTATTTAAACAACTTTGACATTTTAATCAGTCTTTCTTGCAGTTTTTATACAAACTAGATGGATGTAATGTATATGAGCTGCCATTTATATGGCCTGCAATTTATATAGCCATCCAGTGGTGTGTAGGTATTGGTGTGGGTGTGGGTGTGGGTGTGCGTGTGCGTGTGGTGGGTGGGTGTGGATGTGGTGGGTGTGGTAAGTGTGGGTGTGTGTGTGGTGGGTGTGGTAATTGTGGGCGTGGGTGTGGTGGGTGGGTGTGGATGTGGATGTGGTGGGTGTGGGTAGGGGTGTGGTGGATGTTGGTATGGTGGGTGTGGGGGAGCGTGGGCGGGGCGTGGCGGGCGCGTCCAATTCAATCCGATCAGGTCTGCCTAAGATCGGTGTCGTGTAGGGGCGGTGCCCCCACACGACACATAAGCAGTTCCTAGCGTCGACACAACCAGTTCCTAGCGTCGGCCGCCAGGGCGGCGCCAGGCGGTGGGGCCGGTGGCGGCAGCGGGCCGGGGCAATAGTGATTTGCAGCGGACAGCGTGTTTTCAGTGTCAGTTGTTGGCATTAAAGACGTCATGTTTGTATATATTAATACATTTTGGGTGGGTATTAGATGTTTCGTGCGCTTTCCAGCCATGTGATTTTTATCGCTTAGCTCAGTTTGTTTGTTGACGGTACGGCGGTTTGCAAAATTGACGGAAAAAACTGGCAATGGGTATGTTACAGGCGGATTTTAGAACTGAAATATTGCTTTAGAACGTTAATTTGTACATGCAGTTTAGAGACGGTACATAGGCCTACACATTGGCAAAGTTTCATCACTTCACGTCCCTTTGGTTCCGAGCACTGATTTTAATCGTGAAAGACTTGATAAAAGCCTAAATTGCAGCTTTTTAGCGATTAACTTTGCACATGCAACGCGCCGCAGATGGACCAACAGTGCATATTGTGTGTCACTTCTTTCTCTGCACATGTGTTTTCGGCTTGTCGGTGCGACTTGTGGTTGCCGAAATATCAGCCAGGTATGCAACAATTGTCAGATTTGATCAAATTGCTGGATGAAGCTACCTTCCTATAGGACCTTGACTGTAACCAAAAATGGGTACGCTTGTCCAAAAATGGTTATGGAAAGTGACCTTGACAAGCGTGATCCACACATTGATTGATGTGCCAATGACGTCATCAAATTCAGCACTCTAGACTATTGATAGCGTGGGTTTTACAGAAATTCATAGTCTTTCAATTACATTCCATGATCAGGAACCGTCAAAAGGGCGTCTTTTGAACAAGACCATTCCAATTCATTTTTTTTTTTACAGCAAATCTGTTTTCTTCCCTCATCCATGGATATAAATGGAATATTTAGGTTTGCTTATGAATATTAAAATATGTTTGAAAGACTAGAGCGCTGTATTAGGTATCTGTATTCCGGGTGCGCTTGCTAATGTGATGTGATACAGGAAACAATGTTTCTGGGAAGGTTAAAGGAAATAGTTCACCTTCAACATGGGGTTTTGACCTGAAATAGCAGTTTTGAAACCAGTGTTGAGAAACCCCTATCTGCAAGGCTGAAGGCTACTCCAGCTGAAGATATTTACTTTTTGGCGAAGGAATGCTGCACTAAGAAAGGAATGTGCCCTGCATTCCTTTCGTAGTGCCGCATGGCGCATACCAGGGCATTATAACGCACACCATAAAATAAATAATTTACGACCTTCTGTCCTGAATTGCGCGATGTATGGCCATTTGTGATAACATAAAAATACATTTTATTTCAAAATATAATCAAACCGTGTTCTGATAAATTTTCTGTAGGTAAATTATTTCCTTTAAAGTTTGTTTTTGGGCGTAGAAAAATACGAGTTAAGAGTAGGTACTGTTCTTGTGGCAGCCTACACACCAGTCATATCAATATTGCGTTGCTATTGCATTGAGCTGAACACTTGGACTTCACCTTGGAAGTTTTATTAGAGGAACACTTATATTTATTAACAGTGCTATGCAAATTAAAATTAATGATTGATCGTGATCATGGTGAATTTCAGTTCTGGCTAATGAGGCTATTTTGCCAAACCCATTTCTGTCTGCTTATTTTTATTAACTAAAACTCTTAACTTAAACATGCCTAGCGTTGATTTGGACATTTATGTAACATTCCTAGGTACTATAAATTTTAGGGTCACTGCAAGTCAGTGTTAAACACAATATAACGTACCCATTTATGGACAACGCGTACCCATTTATGGCAAATTCACATTCTATTTTTGGAAGAGCATTTAAAAAATGAGTCAAAATTACCATAGTTCACTCGACTATGATTGACATGCAAGGTGACGTCGGGGTGGTGGCCGCTACGCGGACGACCTTCGGTCCCAAATACAAGTCCTGGCTCTCCGCCAGGAAAGGAGGTTTAGTGTCAGCGTGATAGGATATGAACGCAGTGGATCAACAGGAACCTTAGTCAAAGATTGTCGGCTACCAATTGGCAACTTGGTCGTCCCACTCCCGTGCCTCAATATTAAGCTTAAAGATTAAGGCATTGTTTTTTTCAGATAGTACAGTATAGTACAGATGCTACCACTAGAATAATGATGTCACTGAAACAATGTTATAACACAATCAAACCTGACCTAACCTTTACAGGAGTCGCAGGGACCAATGTTGATAATTTTTGAAAACTTTTTCTTAACTTTGTTCTCAAACCATTCTTGTAATATTAAACAAAAACTGAATATGTAAGAGAGAATGCACGATGCCCAAACCAAATTTCAGAGCCATATCTGTATTTGTGACTCCCTCCGTAAGCATTAGTAAATCATGGTGTCATTTTGAAATTGTGTTTTGGGCTTTTAGTGAACAGATAAAAACAAATAAATCCCAGCACTGTATTTCTAAGTCAAAACTGGTCTAAATTTTGGTATTTATACTTTCAATTTCTGATTTTGACACGTGACAGATCAAAATCGCTATTTTGGGATGTGGTCGATCTTGGGTCATTCATTTGACCAGGAAGGTCACCCGCTGACCGGAAACCTAAAAAATGATTCCTGTTAGATTCCTCTTATAACAGGCAACATGATGGTTCTTACCGCATTGCATGTAGCTTGGTTTAGATGTTAACAGTTGGGGGGGGCTGTCAGCCCCCCCCATTGAAAATGCAATTAAAGAAAACCCAAAACCAACCCCTGGCAGTTCTGCGAAGTGCAATCAACTCTGTGCCAATAATTAATTACCCAATGTGGTATCTGCTTCCACCTTACGACCTACCTCGATATTAATAATGTATAGTTAGTTAGCGACACCACACATTTTTTTCAGGGTCACAGCAACATACACAGCCAAAAGCGGCTAGCACTATCAGCTGGAGTTGTTGCAGCAGTTGGCCGCCAGGGACCGCTAGTGAGCCAGGGTGTTATGACGTCGCAAGCAAATGGTACCACTATATATTGATTAATTGATTGATTTATAAATAAATAAATATTTAGCGTTAAATATTTAACTGGTACCATTTGCTTGCGACGTCATAACACCCTAGCTCACTAGCGGTCCCTGGCGGCCAACTGCTGCATCAACTCCAGCTGATAGTAGCCTCAAAAGCCCAAAATAAATATAAGCACAGCGGTATATACGGCCTTGAGCACGCAGCACGCCAAAAAAGCACAAATGTGGCGCGATTTCGAGTCATTATAACCGCGAAAACAGAATCAATTAAAATATGATGTATAACCAAATGTTTGCGAATCATTGACTTAGTTCCTAAATGCTAACCTACGAAATTCATAATTTAAGATGCATATATAAACTATTTTGTTATTTGTATATGTCCAGAATATTTACCTATGGGATATGTAATATGCTGTTAAACAAACATTCTTGATGTTTCGAATTTGTTTCGAATATGACGCATATTTACACGACAATTCAAGAATTATATAATAGAAGTTAAAATATGGTTAAACAAGACCATAGGCTTAATCAAACATCTCCCCATAGGCGTAGGAACAGTGGGCAGCCCCCCCACACATTTTTGATTTTACCATTACGCCTATGGGCGTTGCATGGAAAGGATAGACTTCAGAACGCCTTCTGCCCCCCCCCCCTCCAATTTGAACATAGTTCCTACGCCCCTGCATCTCCCTACTTATAACTGTTAGTACTTTTACTTACGACATGTGTTTGTCTTTCCCCCGGCCCCAAACAGCTTCACAGTGAAGTACCTAGGTATACAACTTGCAAGTGAGTTTGCTATTTCCAATTCCAATAAGTTTTGCATAAGATTGGTTGAGATCTTCGTTGTTCTGTCTGACCTTACCTTACCATCTATTGTTGATTGTGTTTAATGTTATGCTCTGCAGTCTTCTCCCCGGCAATTATGATCTCAGTAGATGAGCAGGTAATAGGTATGATTGCCTAAGTCAGGCACGAATGCTCTGTTGGCAGGGTTTCATGAACTACCATTTACCAACAGAGCCTTCCTAGGTAGTAGTTAGTAGCCGTTTTTACGAAGGATTTTACGTTTGGGGCGATTGGGGCGTTTTGGGTAAATGGGTCTATAGCTCGCAAGAGCACGGCTTTTCCCGGTGATTTTTTTTATATCAATCGCAACTTTATGAATTAATGCATTTTTCTGGAAATTCCATTTTTATGATAACACCATAGTTTACTTAAAATTAACAATTTCATCTTAAACTAGCTCTGGTGATGCCAGATGGCTGTGGTGGTTTGGGGCGTTTGGTGAGACTCCATCTTGCTCGAATCCCGGATGTGCGGGGTTCCGGGGAAATGGTCATATTTTGCAACATGGTTTTCAGGAATAATAGCTTATTTGAATGAAAACTAGATGAATTAGTCCATTCATATTTTCAGTCATTCACTTTTGATAGCAAGGATTAATGATAATTAGCGATTTCGTTTTGATAATTTGTTGTAAGATGACGAGAATGCTGGCTCCGGCTCTGCGCTGGCTCCGCGCAGGCGCCGTCGCCCGGTAACCATGGCGACCACGTGGCTCCGGCGCCAGCCGGCCCGTCACCATGGCGACGGGCCAGCCGGTCGCCTGACGTCACGTTGCGCATGTGTAGAGCCGTGGTCTGCGCCCAGCCATGCCGTCCGCTCGATCTAGAGCAGCCATTTTTTAGTTTTCAATACCAGTGGCTGCAGAAAGCCCGCATGTTTCATGGGTTTATAAGTGCTTTTCTGAGGTTCTTTCAGCTTTTTATGAGATTCACAATTAATCAATTGATCAAATCAAGAACATTTGGTGTGATTCGTTGCTTAAATAAATGAGTAAGGATTGTTCCGGTTTTCAGAAACCAACGAAGTTACCGCTCTAAATTGGACGATCTCAGCGGGACGGAGCGACGATGAATTAAGGCCTGTCTATGCATTTAACATTTGATTGCATTTGTCATCATAATTGTATATTTCTTTGTCATTAATATCTTCAATTTTGCCCCAACTAAGTGTCAATTGCGTATTTTATTTCATCAAAGCTGATTATCTAGTATACTTGTTAGCCTCTTTTGGGGCGTTTTCGGTATATATTGTAGAAGGAGCTAACGCAACCCAAAATTGCTAGATTTTCTCAAGAATTTTAATATTCAAAGCAAACCTACGGGAAATATTGAATTGTAAGAGCATATACTTATACATTAACCCTCGCCCTACGGGAAGGGCCTGACAGGCCCCCCTGAGGTTTTTCTTGAATAACTTTTTACACATGCGGTGCATCTAGCTGAAATTTTTGGTAGCTGAGTGCACAACAATTATACGTAGGCTGTAAACAAATAATTGAAATTGGTTGAGTAGTTTGGGAGATAATCATGTTTTGATGACGTCATGTTGGTAAAAAATGAGAAATATGACAAATCGTAGGAATCAGAGTTTTAAAGCACATTGCAAACGCAATTAACCAAAGATACAAAATGGCATTCTCTTTAAAATGGCAATCTCGGATTTTCAAAATTTTGGGTTTTTGACTCCTAAAATAAAAAAAAACTGTTTTTGTTTGGAAAAATCCCCACAAAATCAAAATTTTCAAAGATATTAGACAAACCGGAATATATCTGAGAGAACTGAGTGTGGCTAATACCGATACCAAATTTCAAAGCAATATGTTTATTTTTGACTGAGTGATGGCTCCCTAATTGTAAGAAATTGATGACGTCATTAAAAAAACTTTTTTGACAAGATACGAACAAATAATTACCTTTGTTTGTATTTCTGAGCTTAAACTGGTCCAGGAACATGTCTTTTTATTTACATTTATAAATGTCTAATTTTGAGGTTTTCTGAAGAGCAAAATCGCTGTTCTGGACGTGGTAAATCCGAGGTCATTCACTTGACCTGAAAGGTCACCCGTTGACCTGAAACCTAAAAATCGCATAGTTAGATTTCTCTCATTACAGGCAACATGCTGGTTCTTACCGCATTGCTCTAAGTTGCTTGGTTTGGAAGTTAACAGGGGGGTTGTCAGGCCCCCCCCGTAGGGCGAAGGTGAAAAAAGTAAGGCGAGGGTTAATTCATAAAATTGCGATTGATACCAAAAATCAACGGGAAAAGCCGCGTTCTTACGCGCTATAGACCCATTTACCCCAAACGCCCCAAAACGCCCAAACGCCTCAATCGCCCGAAACGCAAAATCCTTCGTGAAAACGGCTAGTACCTACTTCCTACAATATGAAACTCATATTTTTTCCGAAGAATCAGTTTGAATCGATTCATTTGGTGATTATTTGGTGATTCTTCGCAGCGCAATGATTCGATTCTTGATTCACATTGATGTTTGCGTAAAAGGAATCGATTCACCTGTGATTCTTCATCAAATGATGTGACTCTTGAATCGTTAATCGATTCACCATGCATCGTTTAGTCTGGGTCCAGGTAGTGGTAAGTCGAGTTCAGAGACCTGCATGTATTGTGAGAAGGATCACAATACTGACAGCCTGTGTGATCAGCTGCGGTGGAAGCCGCATGAGGGGCGAGAGGCTTTCGTGTTCAGAAAGCGACTCTGTTTCGGCTGCCTGCAGCCAGGACATCTCACCAGGTTTTGCAAGGCCCGCCTTACATGCGACATATAAGGCGTGCCTGTACCCGCGACATAAAGCGGGCACAGGCATGCAACGCTGATGCACAGGGCCTCAAAGCCGCTGAACCCCTCCAAATGTAGTCAGTGCTGGGGTAGGGGTAAAGCGTACCACAGGCGACTATACGATGATGCCCGTGAGGATGAGGGGTAGGAATGGGAAGGTCTTGACTAACGCCTTTTTAGATCAGGGAAGCTCGGGAAGTTTCGTCACGTCCCAGTTGGCGAGCCGATTAGCTCTGGAGAAGGATGAGGTGACTATCACAATCGACACGATGGCTAGTGAAGGCCAGGAGGTAAAATCATCTGGTCGAAGGTGCGATGGTCGGTCCAGTTGCCTCTGAGGAGTCTTTCGTTCTGCCGCCTCTCTTCACATTGGATCAGATTCCTGTCACTGGAGGATAAGTGTCTGTGGGAGGATCTGAGGCAGTGGCCGCATCTCGCTGGCATACCGGTACACGAGCTTGATGTGCCGGTAGAGCTTATGATAGGCGCGAATGCGGCAAATCTTTTGGCCGCTCAGGAGGTTCGATCTCCGAAAGAGGGAAGTGGTCCTCATGTGATGAAAACCTGTCTAGGTTGGTACGTGATCGGTCCGAGTCGGATGGGAGCAGGTGTTCTGTCTTGGTTGGTACGTGATCGGTCCGAGTCGGATGGGAGCAGGTGTTCTGTCTAGGTTGGTACGTGATCGGTCCGAGTCGGATGGGAGCAGGTGCCGATCCTCGGTATTCTGTCTTGGTTGGTACGTGATCGGTCCGAGTCGGATGGGAGCAGGTGCCGATCCTCGGTGTTCTGTCTTGGTTGGTACGTGATCGGTCCGAGTCGGATGGGAGCAGGTGCCGATCCTCGGTGTTTGGTCAGTTTTATCAGGATCAGTGAGACGAGGTACCGCCCAGATGACCCGATGGTGGATAAGGAGACCTGGCCGGGCGAGCCGTTGGTCAGTGATGCGATGCCTGAAACTGAGGTTAAGGCGTCCCCTGTCTGTCCGGTCAACGTGACAGCTTCACCGAACGTCTGGCGTGGTTTCTGACGCTGATGCGTACTCACGCCGTCGCTGGAGGCAGGCCCAGTATCTAGCCAGCCAGTTCTGGATTCGGTTTGTGCGTGCATTTTTTGCCGACGCTTCAGACTCGGCAAAAGTGGACTCGGGAGTCGAGGAACATGAAAGAAGGGGACATTGTGCTGTTGGCAGATAAAACACTCCACGTAGACAGTGGCAGATGGGTAGAATAGTGAAGGTCATTCATAGCAAAGATGACTTAGCTAGAAGGGTTATGGTTAAAACAAGTATACTTCGACGTACCCGAGACTGATGCATAAGGTGGTCTTGGTTCACGCAGAGGCGGATTTAGATTGGTAAGTATGTATAGTTGAGGAACTGCGGTGGTGTCTACTTCAATACACAGGTAAGTGGGAGCCCCCAGAAGGCATTTTTTTTAAGTTGCACTTGTAACAGGTAGGGGCTTATTCATATAGTGCTCTCCCTGGTTGCTGTGGCTAATGGAGGAACGGCGCCGGAACATTGGTGATGCCAGTCTTGATGTAATCGTGTGATTATTCACGGCGCCGAGTGTTTGTTGTCCGCCTGACGGGCGGCCCAGGGGAGAGTGCAAGCGCCGTTTGTTTGGTTGCGCTATCTACTGTTTAATGTTTATGTATAATGTCAGTGGATACCGCCAGATGTCGGGCTGTGAGTTGTGCGTTTGTCTTTGGAGCGATGTGTATCGAAATTATCGATTGATTATATTCGAAAGTTAATGATTTGTTATTTAGAGAATTTATGCATCGTTAGGATTGGGAAATTGTAATATTGTTAAAGGAAATAGTTCACCTTGGACATTTTTTACCAAACACGATTTGATTATATTTTTTAATACAATTTCTTTTTATATTGTCAAAAATAGCCTTATATCGCGCCGATTCAGGACAGAAGACCGTACATTTGTATTGTTTATCAAAACTATATGCATACTCTCTGAGTCAGAGTCCTGACGTCACGCGAATGTAAAAAATGGTTCAGCCAATCAGATTCGAAAGTAGTCGCGTAAGGATAGACTCGCATTGGAGATGTGCCAACCGGCGGCCAGCGGTTCGCTTGCCAGCACTAGCTGCAAGCTGATTGGCTGATGGTATAGCCTCTGCCCGGGCTAGCACCAGTACAACATTCTTTCGCCAGCACCGCATTCCTTCGCCAAAAAAATAAATATATTCGGCTGGAGTCTTTTCAGTCAAGAAAACTTGCAGATAGGGGTTTCCCAACACGGGCTACAAAACTGCTATCTCAGTTTAAAACTAATGTTGAAGGTGAACTATTTCCTTTAAAGTATATTTTGAAGATGATATGATCGATAGAGCGGTAGAGCCATGCGGCCGGGTGACCTTGACCGCGCTGACTCGGGTCACGGCGGGGTCAGCTGGCGGGCGCTCCCTCTTTCCGGCGGCGAGATTGGCCGAGAGCGGATGTCGCCGCTTGGCTCGGTGACCACGAAAGCTTCGTGGCAGAGAGTTGGTAACGTGGCCAAGTACCGAGTGTTCATACTGTGGCTTGTTTGTTTGGTACCGCCGCTCGGCTTCAGCAGCCAATGAGACAGCACCGAGTTGGTGAGTGGACCTTTATGTGTTATTTAGAGGTTTGATATATTTGATGCCATACGACCGAAATGTTTTGGCCGTAGTATTCCAATGCAGTGCCGTGTATACTTGGTTTATGTGCAGAAATGAGTATGTTTGGTTTGGTTTTGGATGTGGTTACAGAAACCGTGCCAGAGCGCGCCAACTACGCCGAATAGAGCTGCAACGGAGGACTACGCCGAATAGAGCTACAACGGAGGACTACGCTGAATAGAGCTACAACGGAGGACTACGCTGAATAGAGCTACAACGAAGGACTACGCTGAATAGAGCCACAACGGAGGACTACGCTGAATAGAGCTACAACGGAGGACTACACTGAATGGAGCTAAAACGGAGGACTACGCTGAATAGAGCTACAACGGAGGACTACGCTGAATAGGGCTACAACGGAGTTCTACGCTGAATAGAGCTACAACGGAGGACTACGCTGAATAGAGCTACAACGGAGGACTACGTTGAATAGAGCTACAACGGAGGACTACGCTGGATAGAGCTACAACGGAGGACTACGCTGAATAGAACTACAACGGAGGACTACGCTGAATAGAGCTACAACGGAGGACTACGCTGAATAGAGCTACAACGGAGGACTACGCTGAATAGAGCTACAACGGAGGACTACGCTGAATAGAGCTACAACGGAGGACTACGCTGAATAGAGCTACAGCGGAGGAGCGCGTGTTTGTTTGCCGTTGCATACGGGAGAGCCCGCTGCCATGAGCACCATGAGCGACGGCGGCCGAGACGGCTAGCTGTTTGCCGGCGGCTACAGTAACCAACGTTACATGCGCATGTACAAATAGTCGACAAAATGAATATCCACCACATTTTCCTTGCTTCACCGGCGCGGATCGCAGGTGGCGCTGCCGGCCGCCTGCCCGCCAGCACATTTCGCGCACCGGCATCCGTCATCACACCTGTCGCAAAAACACGACAAAACACCTGTCGCAATATTTCCGATTCGTTTTATTTCACGCCATCTAAAACAGCGCACACGCAACATTTTATCCGAATCCCTCAAGTCGGCTTTCCTCGGAAAGCTCCCATTGTGTCGGGAGTTTTCGTGAAAGTGCTATCGTGTGTTTCACGGACGTTCCCGCGGCCGCGACGTGCCTGCTACGTCGTGGCGGCGGCGCGGCGGGGCCAGCGGCCCACCGGTTCGCCATAACGGGCGGTCAAGACAATAGCGGACATCTGTCAAACAGCGGCGGACAGTCGCCGTCGGGTCCTTGGTGTCGTGTCCAAAGGCCGGCGCTGGTCGAGGAAAACATGTCAAATATTCCCCGGCCTCCGCATGTTTGCCTCATGTGCCGGCTACCCAAATAACGTGCGTCTTCGCAATAGGCTGGCTAGCACTGGCGGATCCAGGGGGGGGGGGGCATTTAGGGTTGCCGCCCCCTCAAAGCCCAAAGTGGCCCGTTCCCCCCCCCCCAAAAAAAAAAGTTCACTCAAAACGTGATCGATAATGACTAAACGATACCTTATTTTTATATTTGTGATAAAAATAATACTTTGGGGAAAAAATATGGAAGTAATTTGGTAGCAATCGACATAGGCAAAATACAAATTAGTAGCGCAAGACACAATCCGAAGGCAAGGACATATATAAGCCTTGTCTGAAGGTAAGTTTTGCCTGTGTTCTTTACAAGATGGATATGGTTGCGGAATGTTCTTCGGAACGTAGCAGTATTGGGCAGTACTTGTTTGTTTTCTCACACCCTCGATCATACACCAGGGCAAAGAACAGAATCTGTCTGGGGGCATTTCCAATTCGGTGTTTGTGAGGAAGATGGGACTGTGATGATTTGGTTGCGAAAATTTAGCTAGTTAATCATAAGCTGTTAGTTTACATATATTACAAATAATTAGCTGATTTGAATTGAGACCCTGATAGAATTGTGCAGCGGGTTGAGTGGAAATGGAATATGTCATGATGAGTCTAGTTCGAGTTGTTTCGTCACGTCATGACTCAGACTTGTGATACACATTTACCTATATTGTTATGACTTGTGTGCTATGCGACGATTCATTGGCATATAAATGTTGCCAGGTCACTCACAAGAAGTGTGTGTGTGTGTGTGTGTGTGTGTGTGTGTGTGTGTGTGTGTGTGTGTGTGTGTGTGTGTGTGTGTGTGTGTGTGTGTGTGTGTGTGTGTGTGTGTGTGTGTGTGTGTGTGTGTGGGTGTGGGTGTGGGTGTGGGTGTGGGTGTGGGTGTGGGTGTGGGTGTGGGTGTGGGTGTGGGTGTGGGTGTGGGTGTGGGTGTGTGTGTGTGTGGGGGGGGGGGGGGCAGATACAATTTGTTCTGCATTATTTGTTATGAAAATTCCTTGCATAGTTGTGCTTCTTTTGCCTAGGTGAATCAAATTTTGTTGCTAAGGATAAAGTAAATATTGCAGCACAAATTGTGTCCAAAAAGTGGGAGGGCCATGACCTTCGGTGGTCTGCCTCACCTAGTCCACTCGCTGGTTCACTGGCCTGGTGAAGTTCCATTGATCAAGTTAAGTCAGGATAGAAATAGGATGGGGTGAGGTGAGGAAGAGGGAGCCCTGATCAAAGGTAATGCCAGTTCAGTTGCTGGGACTAGGCTTAAAGGGAATAGGTCACCTTGAAAGTTGTCTTGAAGTTCAACCATTAGGTGCATCTTGAGCTCAAAACTATGAATATGACTTTGGTTTGGACAACTGATGGATATATGTGGAGAAAGAAATAAGTTTCTCTTTCTATTTCACGAGAAATCGTACGATAGCAGCTGGCGTTCTGGCTCCGCCCCGCTCCGCCTGACGCCAAGTACAGTCTCTGACAAGGGGCCGCCGCGCCGCGCGGGCGGCTGAGCGGATATTAACGAGGCGTCGTGACCAGAGACTACGTGCCAGAGAGTGTACCTGCCTCCGGCGGCGCGGCGGCGAGCGTTCATTCCCCGATCGTGGCCCGGAACAGCGGGATTGAAATCGGGCCCACTAGTCCTGTGTCGAAATTACTTAACGTAGAGAGGTAATTCTTTCACCACAAACCATTTTTAGATCTGCTCTACAAATCTGCCATCTCAGTCCAAAACCCCATGTTAAAGGTGAACTATTCCCTTTAAAGGAGCAATACTGTGCTGTCAATATTTTTATCCTGCTTATTGGTGAAGGTATGGGTTGGGGGAAAACGGCTGATTTACAAACTGCTATTATGAAGCAATACATATAGCTGACCAAATGAATGACATGTGAATCTATGTATTATAGCTGAAATTATGCTTCAGTCACCATCATGTACACAAATTTCATTGGAAATCTATGCAATATTACTTTAAAAGTGAATTGATTTTTGATCCAGCAGCTAAGCTGGATCAATTTGTTGGCACTCCATAGCACTGTATCAAACTGTTGACTCAGCAGCAGGACACCTTTTATGGGTAGATATACTAATTATTTATTTAGATTAGTTATATACTATTACCAGGTATATATTTATTATTTATGCTTATTGTGCTATATAATATATTATACAATTTATGCTTGAAATATATTTATTTTGATTTTGGAAATATAATATTTTAAAAGTAAAAAGTAAAATAGAATATTTCATTACAATATTTGATGAAATTCATCACTGCTCAATCATGCCTGAAACTTTCCAGAATTAAACATATGTGCAAGATCAAAGATGCAACAAACATCTGATTTTCACGAGCTGTGCTAAATGTCTATTCTTGTGTCGTGTATGTGAATGATGTGTTATTTCGATTGCAATACATCTGATGAAGGGCTGTGCCCGAATGCAAATGTAAAACAAAGTGTAATTTCTTACTTTGGTACATTCAAGAAGGTCGATTAAACAAACATTAACACAAAGATGCAAACAGTTTGTTGCACGAGTTATTAGATGAAGTGAAGAATGTATTGTCAGAGGCCTATTTCACAAAGAAGTTAGTAATTACACATGTTTGCGATTACAAACGCAAGAAAAAATTGCAAACCTCACAAAAAGACATTTCACAAACATTCACCACCTCTGAATTACCGATTGTAAAGAAAATTGTAAATAAAAATGGTTAGTACAGCAGAAACCTTGAAATCAAGAACGTTTGTATTAAACTTGATGCTAATGACAAATAATTTGATTGTTAACAAATTAGTTTAACAAATATTTACATTGTGGTTTATTTTTTTTATTCAATATAAAATTAGTTATAGGGATAATTATCTTTTAAATAACATTTCATCGGAATGCAAACTCTGATCGTAAACATACATCTTGGTAAGCAATTAGAGTAAACAGAATTTGGCCATTCACCGGGTGGCGGAGCATAACAACAGGACTACTCTTAAAATAAATATCGTTGAATTTCTCGACCATCGTTGAATTTCTCGACCATTTTTTCACCTAACCTAGCCGATTTCCTACGTCGTAAAGGGTGAAAGTTCACTGCACATTGCACAAGACATCGTTGACCGCTGCAATTTTATCGCCATTCGGTTTCTCCGCGCGGAGGTGCCCCTCAGCGCAATCGGTAAGGTGCACTGTGACTGGACTTCAATGCTGGAGATCCCTGTTCGAATCTCTCGGGAAATAACTTTTTTTGGGGGCAGCTATACCCATGTATAACTAAACCATTACCCTAACAACCTCGGCAATGTAACAACCTCACCAATAAAATAACCTGAACAGTCAAACAATGTCAACTATCAATGCAGTTTCTGAAATTCAGAACTCCTGACCCACTGGAATTACAAGTTTGTAATTGCAAACATTTCCTCACTTCCGTCAACCTTTGAGAAATAGAACATGTGCAATTGCAAACATTTTTACAAACAATATCTTTGTAAACTAGTTTGTAAATAGTAAATTGAGATTTACTGCCCTTGGGTTTTGTGAAATCCAAACTACAACATGTGTAAAAATTATTTGTAATAACAAAGAAATTCTTTGTAATTACAAACTTTTTTGCTTTGTGAAATTAGCCTCAGATTGAATTTTTTTTTGGAGACAAACCATTTTCCTTGGAGACTATTTTATGTTAGTGAAAGGCTGTAAAATTAGTTATAGGGAGAATTATCTTTTAAATAACATTTCATCGGAATGCAAACTCTGATCGTAAACATACATCTTGGTAAGCAATTAGAGTAAACAGAATTTGGTCATTCACCGGGTGGCGGAGCATAACAACAGGACTACTCTTAAAATAAATATCGTTGAATTTCTCGACCATTTTTTCACCTAACCTAGCCGATTTCCTACGTCGTAAAGGGTGAAGGTTCACTGCACATTGCACAAGACATCGTTGACCGCTGCAATTTTATCGCCATTCGGTTTCTCCGCGCGGAGGTGCCCCTCAGCGCAATCGGTAAGGTGCACTGTGACTGGCCTTCAATGCTGGAGATCCCTGTTCGAATCTCTCGGGAAATAACTTTTTTTGGGGCAGCTATACCCATGTATAACTAAACCATTACCCTAACAACCTCGGCAATGTAACAACCTCACCAAGAAAATAACCTGAACAGTCAAACAATGTCAACTATCAATGCAGTTTCTGAAATATCCCACCTTGACATTATATTTGAGTTGAGATAGCCATTTTGATGGCTTGGCATTGAAATTAAGCATGGTAGCAGTTAAAACAACCACAATGATCTAATCAAAAAGATATTAGAGTTTGATTTTTACATCTGTAAAAAAATAAGGCCAATGTGTATTTCAATAGGGCCTCTAAACCGACAGTGTCGTCTCTCTTTACCCAACTGGTAATGATAGTCTACTTGTTTTAACCCGGCAGTCACTGGGGTATATTCTGTAACACGACTCACTGGGGGGGGGGGGGGGGGGGGGGAGGAGGGTAGCCCCCTGGTATCTTCAGAACCAATAATCGCAGTGGGACGCGCAAGGCGGCATTCGAGATCGCTCAATGAGATAAACCTAACGCAAACTTAAAAATTCCAAATTAAGCTCACATGTCAGGTCACGGTCAAGTCAAACGTCAAAATCGAGGTATTTGAGTTTATGGACAATACTGGCCATCCATGGCCTTCGATTGCGCCTATACTCACCCAAAGTGCTGTCAAAGGTATGATACATATCCCACATGAGCTAAAGTGAGATTGTTGGAAAAATCAAGGTCAAGGTCAGGTCACAAAAGGTCACTACACACAAAATATCTACGAAAGTCATGCAGCACATGTTTTATGAATGTTTTTACGCGTATAATTCGATAGTGGTAGTAATTTTACCACCTGACTTCATTTACGTGAAGTTAGTGTCAAGTTCAGGTAACTGAAGGTCAAAATTTGAAATTGATCAATCGAAATGAAAACATGTTTCTATATCAGTTTTATCTACAAAACAGTGCTGGCATTTATTTGTCTGTATCCGGTCAATAAAAGCCAGAGAACGCAATTTCAAAATATGACGTCATGATTTACCCATACTTTATATGCCATGACAGTCAAAAAAGATGATATCATTTTGAAATTTGGTATGGTAGTTGCCCATATGTCGTTATCTGACATATATTCCGGTTTTTTCAATGTCTTTGCAAAATTTGTGATTTGATTTGTGAAAAATTTGTGAAAAATTTGTGAGCAATTTTTTTGGACATATTTTGGGTCAAAAACCAAAATGTTCGAAATTTCGAGATAGCTGGTTTGTAGCCCTTGTAATTTTCTACCTTTTAGCATTTTTCGATTGCATTTTGCTTCAAATGCGGCATTTGTACGGCCTGGCAAAATTTAGCCGATTTTGGTGTCAAAATCGTGTTTAGTGACGTTACTAAATTCACTATATCTCGAAAAAAATTCTGACGAAATGTTTTCATTTTTTCTCTCAAAAGGTATACAAATGATGCCATGAAAGGAACTGAAAGTTTGGCGTCGATATCTGCATCAGTTATTGAGATATTCCTAATATTCCTAAGGGGGGGGGGGGGGGGCTAAAAAAGCCCCCCCTAGTGACTCGCGGGTTAAGGGACTGTCCCACCTTCCCAAAAGTTGTCAAATGTACGCCGCTTGTGGTGCAAAATATGAAGTAATTGCTGCCGAACACGATTATGACATTTGTTTCTCGCAAACAGTGCTCAATTTCATAAAAAAGTTAAGTTTTCATATTTGGGTTGATGACGTCATATTGAGCTCTAAAGAGCTACACAGAAATCCTTTACGCTGCCAAAGTATGGGCACAATTATTTCGAGACAATTTTGGCGCTTTGAAAAACCATTGAAACGTAGCAAATATCTCCAAGATTCACCCTAAAACAAGTCGAATATCATTAAACCGCCAGTGACGGGGGGGTTAACGCCCCCTGATTAATTTTCGCAATAGCTAAAAACTAATAGCGCTATCAATCTGAAACTTCGGGTACCTTCTTATAGATCATTTTTACGTCTTGTGTGCACAAATGAAGAAATTTCGTCGATTTTTTTCTCTCGAGTTATAGCGAATTTAGTGACGTCACTACACACGAGTTTTACACCAAAATCAGCTAAACTTTGCCAGGCCGTACAAATGCCACATTGGAAGCAAAATTCAATCGAAAAACGGCACAAGATAGCACATTGCAACGGCTACAAACCTGCTAACTCGGATTTTTGAAAATTTTAGTTTATGACCCCCAAAAACTCAAAAAGACTAAGGGGGGAATGATCACAAAATAAAATAAAAACAATCTAAAATATTCAAAAAAACGGAAGATATGTCAGAGAACCATACATAGGCAACTACCATACCAAATTTCAAACTGATATCTCCATTGTTGACGGACTTATGACATCTAAAGTATGGGTAACTCATGACGTCATATTTTGAAATTGCGTTTTTTTTCTTCTTCTTTTATTGACCAGATACAGACAAATAAATGCCATCACTGTATTTCTGAGACAAAACTGGTCTAGCAACATGACTTTTTTGTTTAGATTTAACAATGTAAAATTTTGACCTTCGGTGACCTGAATTTGACCTAAAATTGATATTTACTTCACGTAAATGAAGTCGGGTGGTAAAATGCCTATCACTATCGAATTATACGTGGAAAATAAGTCATAAAACATGTTTTGCATGACTTTCGTAGATATTTTGAGCATAGTGACCTTTTGTGACCTGACCTTGACCTTGACCTTGGCCAACAATCTCACTTTAGCTCATGCGGGATATGTATCATACCTTTGGCAGCACTTTGGGTGAAACTGGTCGTAATCGAAGGCTATGGATGGAAAGTATGGCCCATAAACTGAAATACGCCGATTTTGACATTTGACCTGACAGTGACCTGATATTTGACCTTACTTTGACAGTTTTTAGCATGGTTCAGATTCGTCTCAATGAGAGCTTTCGAATTCCGTCTTGCGCATCTCGCTGCGATCATTGGTTCGGAAGATAACCGGGGGGGGGGGGGGGGCGTTTAAAGGGATATTGCCACCTCCGGAGGATTTCTAAAAAGCAACTTAAATGAATGGTGGGGATCAACAATAATGTATGCTCAAGCTCAAACTTGCTCCTGCAGCACCTAAAGCAGTGTATCGGCAAAGCATTTTGTATTTATTTCTGACTCCAAAACGTTGGTCCCAGCTGTACTCAGTACTATATTCATGATGGCCGCTCTCATCCAGTTTGGCTGTGGTATTGACGCCCGCCCAAAGCCGAAGCGTACGAATTCGCCGATACTTGACCTTGAAAAGTCTATCCGTGTTATAAGGTATAGGTCACATAACTCCTACGGTCTCAAAGTCGAGCCATAACAATTCTTGCTGTTTTATTATGAAGGAGGCTAAGGTTGTTGAAAATATAATTAACTGCATACGCTTTTCAATTTTAAAGTGCACTGACGGAATGGTGATGTTGAGTTTGCAACATTCAAAAGAAAATACAAGTCCGCAAAGAAGTGATTCTAAATAGTGAAGTGGCGACTCCAATTTTACGAATGCTTGGCAAGCATGAGTGGTGCAAATGTAGTTGTTGATGTAATGGGGGTAGTTTCGGATACAAAATTCTGCAGGTGAAATCGGACACGCTTAATCGACCGATACACACCAAAAACTCCATATTGGCCTGCGAGGTGGCAATGTCTCTTTAACGCCCCCCCCCTCCCCCAGTCAATGACGTTCTGCTCAGACGCCAGTCAATGCCGGGTTAACAGTTGGGTGAAGAGAGACGACGCTGTCGGTTTAGAGGCCCTATTCAAATACGCACGGGCCTTATTTTTTACAGATGTCAAAATCAAACTCTAATATAATTTTGATTAGATCATTGTGGTTGTTTCAACTGCTGCCATACTTAATTTCAATGCCAAGCCATCAAAATGGCTATCTCAACTAAAATATAATGTTAAGGTGGGATAGTCCCTTTAAGATGAACCTTTGAGATATTTGCTACGTTTAAATGGTTTGGTAGTTGGTTTGTTTTGTATTCAAAGCGCCAGAATTGTCTCGAAATAATTGTGCCCATACTTTGGCAGCGTGAAAGATTTATGTGTAGCTCTAGAGTTCAATATGACGTCATCAACCCAAATATTACAACTTAACTTTTTATTAAATTGAGCACTCTTTGCGAGAAACAAATGCCATAATCGTGTTCGGCAGCAATTACTTCATATCGTGCACCACAAGCGGCGTACATTTGACAACTTTTGGGAAGGTGGGACAGTCCCTTTAATGAAAGAATAGATAAATTTTGGATCCCTCAACACAGAGCCTATGACAAGGTGTAATGTATGTAATGTATATGTGTGTAATGTATATCACAAAATTGATGTCAATGAATTCATCCTTTGGCCCTAGTGCTAGTAACTGAGTTCACAGATAATTTTCTCATGGTTTGACAATTTCTTTAGTTTGAACTTGAATATTAATTATCCAATCAAATCTTTCTGACAAGTACATGGGTATAAAGTGGGGATTGATGATTTTTCACTCTAAATGTGTGGGGTCCGAGGTCTGCTATTGCTTCTAATTTCCGTTCTATGAACCAAATTGTCACAAAGCTGTATCATGTAAGCATGTAATCCGAAAATGTTTGGACACATTGCTGTCATTGCTTCCATAGCCGTTCTGTTTCTAGGTTGTCTAGGTAGTTACATGGGAAGGGCAATTCTGACATATATGGAGCCTGAACATAGTTCACCATTGTTACAACAGTATAGTTTGGGATATAGTTTGTGTGTACTGTGTAGCTTGTTAAAGGAAATAGTTCACCTTCAACATTAGTTTTAAACTGAGATAGCTGTTTTGTAGCCTATGTTGGGAAATCCAGTTTTTTTTACTGAAAAGACTCCAGCCGAAGATATTTGACTTTTTGGCGAAGGAATTCGGCGCATATATGATATACCGTACCGTCTGAAAGTGCCAGCACTGCCATGGAGCATGCGCAGACCAATAACGCACACCATAAAATTAATGATTTACGACCTTCTGTCCTGAATTGGGGCGATGTAGGACCATTTTTGAAAAGAAAAAAAGAAACTGTATTCAAAAGTATAATAAAATCGTGTTCTGAAAAAATTCCGAAGGTGAACTATTTCCTTTAAGCCGGGCCCTCCGCCGCTCTGCCGCTCCGCCGGCCGGCCGCTCGGTCTAGTGGCCGCCGGGCGGAGTCACGTGAGGGAAGGTGGAATCGGTCTGACGTGGCGTTGTGTGGCCACTCTTTGACCGGTCGGGCTGGAATAGACATGTGCCGTGAGCAGTGAGTCTGTTGGGTGAAGAGTGCACGGAGGGAGGCGCTCTGGACCCTCTGACCGGTCGGGCTGGAATAGACATGTGCCGTGAGCAGTGAGTCTGTTGGGTGAAGAGTGCACGGAGGGAGGCCCTCTGGACCCTCTGACCGGTCGGGCTGGAATAGACATGTGCCGTGAGCAGTGAGTCTGTTGGGTGAAGAGTGCACGGAGGGAGGCCCTCTGGACCCTCTGACCGGTCGGGCTGGAATAGACATGTGCCGTGAGCAGTGAGTCTGTTGGGTGAAGAGTGCACGGAGGGAGGCCCTCTGGACCCTCTGACCGGTCGGGCTGGAATAGACATGTGCCGTGAGCAGTGAGTCTGTTGGGTGAAGAGTGCACGGAGGGAGGCCCTCTGGACCCTCTGACCGGCCGGGCTGGAATAGACATGTGCCGTGAGCAGTGAGTCTGTAGGGTGAAGAGTGAACGGAGGCCGGTGAGCGGACCCAGCAGTGGCGACGAGGAACGAAGAACTCGGGGAAATTGGTAAAGTATGGCTCATGGCAAGTTGGAACCATTTGTTGCAACATCTGAGGTGCTAACTGATTATTTGGAAATATTTGAGTTTTATTGTGTCGCAAATGAAATCCGGTCAGAGAGTAAGAAGAAAGCCATATTTTTGACATCCATTGGACAAACCACTTTTGAGAAAGTTAAAGCTTTGATCAGTCCTCAGCCTCTGGATGCTACGCCGTTTGAGGAGATCAAAAGTGCATTGAAGGTTCATTTCAGCCCGGCCAAGATAGATCGCGGAACGGTACAGTTTTTCAGCGGAAGCAAAGTAACAGTGAATCTGCGGCTGAATATGTGGCTTCGCTCAGGAAGCTTGCTGTTCATTGTAATTTTGGATCATATTTGGATACCGCATTACGTGATCAATTGGTTTGTGGGCTGCATGACATCAAGCGTCAGAAAGAGCTTTCCTGTATGTCTTCACTGTTGCTGCAGGATGCCGTTCAGCACGCCAGGGCGTGTGAAGCTGTCGCTAGAGTCCGCTGCGATTCATCCGACGACGGCGATGGATT
The DNA here is from genome assembly GCA_036785665.1 of Chirona hameri. Classification (NCBI taxonomy): domain Eukaryota; kingdom Metazoa; phylum Arthropoda; class Thecostraca; order Balanomorpha; family Balanidae; genus Chirona; species Chirona hameri. The sequence continues at coordinate 104,619 of JAXIVJ010000762.1, read as the reverse complement.
CTTACCCTCACCAGGTGGAGTTTGTGTCGGCTGGGTCTCGGGGCAGGGCATGTTTCCGGTGTGGGATCCAAGGTCATCTGGCAAATCGCTGTCGCTTTGATAAGGCGGTGTGTTTCTCATGTGGGCTACGTGGTCATTTGGCAGCTGTCTGCAGTAACCCGGACGCTGGTGCCCCGGCGGCCGGCGGCTCACCACCTGGCGGCCGGCGGCTCGCCACCTGGCGGCCGGCCGGCGAACCGTAGCGGCTCAGCCGGCGGCCGCCCGGCCGGCTGATGCCGGACCGAGAATCCGGCGAGCGCTCCAGGCAGCCGGCGTAAGGGCGGCGCCGGGGGGAGTACGACCGCGGGACTGGCACTGGTACAAGACAGACGGCTGGAAGATCAGATGGGCGACAGGTCAACTAGATGGGTGAGCCGTAAGCATATTCCGGAGACGAGTACTCGATCCTGCATGCTCACCAGCCTCGGTGCGGTAAGTTGATCACAACATTGATGGTTGATGACCAGCCGCCAGAGATGGAAATTGATACGGGAGCCGAGATCTCGACGATTCCAAAGCATGTGTTTGAGAGGCTGTTTAGACATGATTCCTTGCAGCCCACCACAAAAAGGCAGACACAGTATGACGGAACTCCGTTACAAATCTGTGGTGAAATGCCTACAAATTTTGAGCACAATGGTCAAACTTTCACAGGCACTGCTCTCATTGTGGATGTTTCAAATGAGTATCCCCTGCTGGGTCGAGATTGGCTTTTTCGAGTGAAGTTGGATTGGAACAGGATGTGTCTGGGAAAGGATGTTCATTATGTGTCCATGACAGCCTCCCAATTGCAGGAGAAATATGAGTAGTTGTTCTCCGAGGAGCTCGGTGAGATCAAAGGCATCGAAGCGGACATAGAGTTGGACGACAACGCGAAGCCGCGTTTCTTTGGTGGTCGTCCGGTGCCGTTCCCGCTCAGAGAAAAGGTAAATCAAGAGCTGGACAGACAGCTGGAAGGTGAACTCTATCCGGTACAGAAAAGTGACTGGGCGGCACTCTTTTTAGCGATCTCCCAATTCACTTAGAACTACAAGTCCCTTCAGGCCAGACAAATTTGTACTCCCTGCCTAGATGGAACCTTCGCAAAGCAGACTGGTTCTCCTTTCAAAAACACTGACACTAATCACCCCTTAAACTCCCAGACCGACATTAACACTTTCGTAAACACTATTCTCGCATCAGCTCACCAACGCATCCCACACACGCGCAAACACACACACACGCACACACCATACACACACCTCACAACACACACTACACAATACACAATACACAATGCACAATGCACAATACACAACACACCCGGGGCAGCGTACTGACCCGTGGTGGAACACAGAATGCCAGAGAGCTGTGGCCCTCCGGAAAAGAACATTTAGGAAATTGCAAGCGTGCATAACCGCAGATAACGAAAACTAAGTACGGAGGGCCCGCTCTCTGGCTAAATCAATCATTAACAAAGCAAACAAAATAATCTTGGCAGGAATTCTCATCTACCTTTAATCGATTTACCTCCCTTTCACAAATTTGGACATTAATTAGATCATTTTCAAATAAAAGACCACTGTCATACAAAATCCCACACTTACACATCCACAACACATCTTACACGATCCCCCTTGAGGTGGCAACACAATTCACTCAACACTACGCTAACATATCAACACAACAATGTACACCAACATGCACTAACCAACTTAACGATCAATTTCAATCTCTTAGCTTTGACTAACAACGTAGAAATCTATAACTCTCTTCACCAACTCAGAACTAACATACGCTATTAGTAAATGTGGTAACTTCTGTAGCGCCAGATCAAATTGACTACTCCTTTAAAAACTTAACCGAGACTGGTCTCACTAACTTACTAACAGCCTTCAATACCATGTGGTATGAAGGCACTTTCCCTGAATTTTGATTTTTTTTTTGAATTTTGGCAATTACGCTAATCCCTATACTAAAACCTCGCAAACCTAAATCTTCTCCCGCTAGCTATCGCCCTATTTCTCTAACTAGTTGCGCATGTAAACTACTCGAACGCATGGTTAATGGACGTATCAGGACATACATTTAATCAAATAATTTACTTTCCCCATACCAAAGTGGTTTTCGACCTGGTCGATCCACTGCGGACAATTTAGTTGGTCTTATTGACTCTGTCCAGCGCGGCTTTCGAGGAAGAGAGGTCACGGTCGCCCTCTTCCTTGATTGGAGAGCTGCGTTTGAGAGTTAATAAGACCGCACTTTTAGTAAAGGTCAATAAGGCCGGAATCCGAGGTAGACTCGCCAAATTTATAATAAACTTTTTAGGCAACAGAACTTTTAATGTAAGCTACGGAAACACATTCTCCAAACCAAAATCCGGACCACGGTGTCCCACAGGGATCGGTCCTCTCTCCAACCCTATTTTTAATTATGATTAATAGCATTTTCAGTAATATTAACCCTCGCCCTACGGGTGGGGGGGGGGGGGGGGCTGCCAGCCCCCCCCCTGGGGTTTTTCTTGAATAACTTTTTACACATGCGGCGCATCTTCCTGAAATTTTCGGTAGCTGCGTTTACAACAATTATACGTATGCTGTAAAAATTTAATGTAAATGTTTTAGGCAGTTTGGGAGATAATCATGTTTTGATGACGTCATGTTGGTAAAAAAATGAAAAATATTGGAAAAATCGTAGAAAACAGAGTTTAAAAGCAAATTGCAAACGCAATTTACCAAAGATACAAAATGGCATTTTCTTTAAAATGGTAATCTCAGATTTGCAAAATTTTGGGTTTTTGACCCCTAATGTTTTTTCTTCAAATCTCACAAAATCAAATTTTTCAAAGATGTTATAAAAAACTGAATATATGTGAGAGAACTTAGTATGGACAATACCCATACTAAATTTCAAAGCAATATATTGATTTTTGACTGAGTGAAAAGTGTAAGAAACTGATGACGTCATTTCTTAAAATTACTTTTTTGACTTTTTTGGCCAAGATACGAACAAATAATTACCTTTTATGTATTTCTGAGCTAAAACTGGTCTAGGAACATGCCTTTTTATTTACATTTATCAATTTCTAATTTTGAGGTTTTCTGAAGAGTAAAATCGCTGTTCTGGACGTGATAAATCCGAGGTCATTCACTTGACCTGGAAGGTCACCCATTGACCTGAAACCTTAAAATCGCATACTGTTAGATTCCTCTCATGACAGGCAATATGCTGGTTCTTGCCGCATTGCTCTAAGTTGCTTGGTTTGGACGTTAACAGGGGGTGGGATCTGTCAGCACCCCCGTAGGGCGAAGGTGAAAAAAACTCCCGTAGGTCGAGGGTTAATAAGATCGACAAAGGTCTCACATTTTAAATGTACGTTGATGACCTGGCGGTGTGGTTCTCCCACTCCAGTGTCGATCAAGTCAGCAAAATTTTACAACTAGTTCTCATTGATATAAAGGTATGGTGCGACCAATGGGGTCTGGAAACTTCTCCAAGTAAATGGGCATCCCTAATTGTTTCGAAAAACTGCATATGTGGAACCTTAAAATTTAACAATAAACTGATCCATTTCGTCAAATCATTCAAATATCTGGGAATAACGCTAGACACTTGTCTTTCATTCATCCCACATTTCAATGATTTAGTGCAGAGATGTAGGCGACGAATTAATATTATGAAGTCTTTAACTGGGCGAGAGTGGGGCGCAGACCGCTCCACTCTCCTCCAGTTATATACTTCCCTGATACGCCCAATCCTGGACTATAATGCATTCTGATTTGATTATATATGTTCCAAACAAATTAAATGCAAACTGTCCAGAACGCTGCCTTGCGGATCGTGACTGGGGCCTGTCGCACCACCAACAACACAAACTTACACATCGACACAAACATCCCCACACTCTGCCGCCGCCGCAAATACATGCTACTCAGATACTACGCCAGAGCAAGTTCATACCCCACACGCCCAACATTCTAGATCTTAAATCACCCCGCACCCACAACACGACAAACACTACTACACAAACGACACCCACTTATCAGTCACAGAATCACACAAACACTCACACTATTCAACATTCCACACATCAACACAATGCCAACACCACCACTCACACCTCACTGGCTCGACACACAACACCAGACACACACCGCCTCTTCACACACAATAAAAACACGGTCACGGCGGCAGAGACACATACACTCTTCCACGAACACAAAGCACAACACAACAAGTGCATATACACAGACAGCTCCCGGGGCGACGGCCGAACCGGTGGTGCTTACTACACGAACGAAAATATCAATAATTTCCGCCTCCCAGATATAAATAGCGTGTTCACAGCAGAGTTATCAGCAATTTTATTAGCCTTAATATATATTAGAACGGACAAACTTAAAGAAGTAATCATATGCACAGATTCGTCCGCCTCGCTCCTCGCCATTTCCTCGATTCGTGATTGCAGAAACCCGATAGTCTTCAAAATTAGACAGCTAATAAAATATTTAAATAACTGCGCCAGCGTGAGTGGGACGCTGCTCCGCATTTTCACCTGTATCCAATAAAACCAAAAGTCAAACATTTTATATATAGTCACCAGAATTGTAGAGAAAAATAAATAGTATTAGCACGCCTCCGCCTCGGTCATACACAAATTACGCATTATTATATTCTCGACAATCTTCCGGCCCCAAATTGCCAACACTGCCCAGGTTATCCGCGCTATACAATTAAACATTCACTTATTACTTGCCCGGTGCGCAATGACAAACGCCAGAAAATAATTGATTACACGCAACACAATGGAATCGCATTGAATCTTCAAACGCTGTTAGGTGATAATTGTCCTGAATTGATTGGCCTCCTCTTTGATTGTCTTTACCAAACACGATTAGTTAATCAAATATAACGTTTTTTTTTGCCTAGCGCAATTTTGGCTCTCTGCGCAGGTGTTTCCCCTTTGCGGTAGGCGCTGTTTTTTTGGGTATTATTTAGGACTTTTCTCCCAGCAAAATGCATCCCACAACCAGGTCTCGCCGGGGTGCCGGAGCCAGGCAGACTGGCAAGAGTCTCCCGTTGCTGCGATGATGGCACCCCGGCTCCGCCAACACTGACACCGTTTCACAAGTGTATGTTCAAGTGTGTGTGTGTGTGTGTCTGTGTGTATGGAATAAAACGTGTATGTATGTGTCTCGTGTTTTACTTAATTTTGACTGAACGAAATACTTAACGTAAGATAGACATTATATTTACTTTGAAAAATTCACTTAAAGGGACATTTCCACCTTAACATTAGTTTTGAGTTGAGATAGCCATGTTGTTGGATTTGCTTTGAAATTAAGTAGGGTAGCAGTTAAAACAACCACATAGGTCTATTCGAAAAGAAATTCGAGCTTAGTCTTGACAATTGTAACAAATAAACCACACGTGTATTTGAATAGGGGTTTAAAGCCGATGACGTCGTCTCTCTTTACCCAATGGTGATGATAGTCGACTTGTTTTAAGGTAAACCTTGGAGATATTTACGCGTTTCGTTTCTCGATCGCTGGGTGTATTATATTTACCGTGGGTTATATCAGGATAACTAGACTTCTATAAAGTGAAACTCTAATGCAATTTTCAAACGATGCCAAGAATTCGATGTGTGGTATGTGGAGCTTTCAGTGACTACTTCGGTGGTCAAGTGAGTGCGACATAGTTTACCTGGTACCTGCTTGTATTTGAATCGCCAGAATTGTCTGTCAAAAATTGTGCCAAACTTTGGCAGCGTAAAGGATTTATCTATAGCTCTATTTAGCTCAATAATGACGTCATCAACCCAAATTTTTAAAACTTAATTATTATCAATTGAGTGAAGTTTTCGGGAGAAAAAAATATCACCATCGTTTTCAGCAGCACTTACTTCATATTTTCGGGTACAACCGGCGTATATTTGACAACTTTCAGAAAGGTGGCAATGTCCCTTTAACGTAAAATAGATACCCTATTCCCTAGCTTGCTCCGGGTTCACATAAACCAGTTAACGTAATTATTTTCTTGGCAAATTGCCAGAAGTAATTCCCCCCCGGAATATGACTAGGCCGCTCCGGGGAAAAAAGGCGTTCACAACAGTGAAGTCTATGCTTGCAAATGCTGTGTTTGGCTCATGAATTGGATAAGCCACTCGAGGTGTATTGTGATGCTTCATCTTTCGGTCTGGGATGGTGCACATATGTGGACGAATCGGGAGAGCGTCCGATCGCGTTGGCATCACGGACATTGACAGAGGCGGAGAAGAAATATACACAGGTAGAGAAGGAGGCACTGGCGATTGTTTTCGCTGTCAAACGCTGGCATCAGTACCTGTGCGGCCGGGCTTTCACGTTGGTCACTGATACCGAGCCTCTGTGTTATGTGTTCGGACCACACACAGATTCCGTCAGTGGCTGCAGCACGCCTTCAGCGATGGGCGCTAATTCTCAGTATGTACCGATACGACATTGAATATCTGCAGGGTAATCTGAACGTGACGGCAGACGCTCTCAGTCGGCTGCCGGGACCGGATACATCCGACCGAGCTGTTCTCATGCTGGATGATGTTGAGGAGGGCTGCTCTGCTGTTGATGACGTGTTGCCTGCCAGTTGGGACTGCCTCACAGGTAGCGTCTGGAACCTCCAGGGACCCGGTGCGGAGTGTTGGGCTAGGCTGGGCACCAACAGGCGCCTGGCCAGGGCAAGTGGACAACAGTCGGCTGAAGCCATACCTACAGCACAGAGATCAACTGACTGTGATTGATGGGTATCTGCAGCTCGGAGAAAAGTTAATTATACCGGACACATTTCGGGCACAGTTGCTGCGTGAACTTCACGAATTGGTCATCTGGGAATGTACAAAATGAAGTCGCTAGCCCCCGCCGCCCTCCCCTTGGCTACGTGCCTGGAGTTGAGTTGTTCGGTGAAAGATAGGTACCTAATAGGTAAGTAGGAGGAGGTTAGAGGTGCTGACTGCTTCAAGTCAGTAATACGTTGATCAATACCTACTTACCTAGAAGGTACCCATTTCTCACCGAACAACTCAACTCAAACACATCACGTTGCGAATCTGCTGCTGGCGTTCAGATGATGCGCGAAAAATGCCGCGGAAGTTGTTCACGAATATGCTGCCAGCTGACAGACATTCGCCGAATCTGCTGCTGTCAGCAGTATATTCGAGCCCGGCGAATATCTGAATCTGCTGCTCGCGTCTAAGATGCGCGAAGAAGGCTGCGGAAGTTGTTCACGAATATGCTGCCAGCTGACAGACATTCGCCGAATCTGCTGCCAGTAGCAGTATATTCGAGCCCGGCGAATGTCTGTCTGGCAGCAGCAGATTCGCGAATATGAATCTGCTGCTAGCTTGACGGACGTGTGAAGTTGTACCAAGGCAGTTGTACGGCCTTGGCCTTGGCAGTGAAGTAGCTCAAGCTTTGTTTATCTGTGCCCACTGCCCAAGGCTGTATAAATATGTGACAAGGCCGTATAAGAGTGGCTCTGTGTGTGACTGGCTTGGATGTTAGTTATAGATATCTTGGCTTGGATAGTGAGCAAACCGAGGATACTCTGTAATTTAAAACAGGTTGATTATTTTACTTTTATCATTCAAGATATGATTGTCACTCCCAATGTTTTTAGTACGTTTGTCATACTTAAATGTCCAGGAAAACTTGCCTTTTCCCCATTATCCTGTAAAGTATATTTATTATTTACTAGTCCATGTCAACATTGAATATTGATCAAATAAGTAAGTAGGTTGTAGTACCTCAACATTGTTTGTAGAAGCTATTACAATTACAACCCAAACATTGCATTGTGTGATGTTGAGTGATGAATGCATACTTATTACATACTTTTAAGCTGCTCGTTTGGACTTGCATGATCTATATATCTATCATGCGTCTTATTTTTTTATTTTTTATTTTTGCAAACCACCAAAGATGAAAGAAGTCTACTCACCTTGACCTGTTCGACTTTCCTGTTAGTCTGTTGTTGATTATTTATCTCAAGTTCTGACTTGTGTGGGATTTCTTTACTCCATGGTCCATATATATCCATTATCCATTGGTGTTTCAATGTGGTGTGTGTTAAAATGGTGCAAAATGCACATTGCAAACTATAAATATTCCTGCTAAAAGATTTTAAGTGTAGAATGAAGTATACATGCAGATTCCTAGCTGCCGCGTGCCGGGCCTGGCGGGTGCTGCCACATGTGGCCGGCCTTGATGCCGGTCCCAACTCATGTATGAGCGGTGGCGGTGCGGGGCCGGTTCCTGTTTTTTGGGAAATTTTTGCATCTCTACACGCCATCCTTATTTCACTCAGTGCTGGCGCCACGTTCGCGAACACCAATCACACACACACACACACACGCTCCCGTCACCCGGCGGCCGTCGCGCCAACCCAAGGTTCGCCGGCTTCCCGCCAGGGGAGCGAAGACTGGCGTCGGACACGATCACGCGGTATGGCTATATACATACACTATACAGGTGAGGCTGATGATGGTAGCTGACAGCCCCTCGCCGTCACGCCTCAAATCGGGACAGTGAGGCTCGGTGCACATTACAGGCATAGTGTCACCATGAGTAAATGGCGCCCATCTACTTCTGCATTGGTCCGATTTTCCTCTTTTGCGGGCAATCACCTTCTCCATTTCAAATATTTTTAGCAACATATGACGAAATGCCTGCAAGCTGGACACGCTATCCCGGTAACGATTATTTGCTATGAATTTCTTTGCAACTATAATTATTAGGTTGAATACTGCTGGGTACCTTCTTCCACCAAACATTACTTCATTTTCGGTAGGTCTGATCTCAGTTCTCCTCAAATGAATCGCTTCAATTAAATCATTCCAGAATGATCGCACTGCCGTGCAATCAAGAAGATGCCGCATTGTTTCGACCTCGCCAAAATTGTCACAAAATGTGTTGTCAATATTCCGTCGGGTGAACAGGAATCTCCGAGTGGGGAAGTATCGGTGCGTCATTATGTACTGCATTCTTTGCAGCCTGGTCGATGCTGTGATTTGAAACGGTATTTTATACACTTTACGCCAATCCGCGCCAAAATCTATGCCTTCCGCTATCGATCTTTTCTGCACCGTTGGCACTCGCTGAGGAACCATAGCTTGATACAGTAAGCATGACTTTACTTTGCCGAACGGGATATTCTTGCCATTTAGCGAAACTGACCGCGCCGCATCCCGGTCCTCTGTTGAGAGTGAGAGGCTGCCAGCCAACAGGTGTCTGTCTCTACCGGGACGGAAATGCTCGGTACCAGCCCATATACACCAGCGGATTGATACAAATTTCATGCCGAATCGAGAATGCCTCGTAAGTCTGCACTACGCCTACTGCATCCACAATATCGTCTATCATGGTAATTCCCGCGCCAGCGAGGCGCCTATGACAGAGCGTCCTGTCCCCCACTAGCAGTGCCTTGTTATGCCATATGTGCCTTACTGTTTTACCGCAAACGGGAGCTATGGCTGGGCAAATGCTTTGGAACCAAATTAACGTTTCCTTGTAAAACTCCGGGATCTGCCTGTTTAACAGCCAGCGTTCGCCAAAGTCTACGTTTATTACGTTGCCGAGTGTGGCGTGTGGCCTGTTTTGTAGCACTGATTAATATGGCAAGGGACGTGGGAACCGTGGGGGCAATGGGGCAACTCGCCCCCCCCAACTTTGGAGCTGGTGGGGGGGGGGGGGGGGGGGGCGACGCACCCCCCCCCCCCAACTTTTTACACGATCACTCGATTCTGTATAAGAACAAGGGCATTGTCACTGGAGCTACAACAGCGGCGCGCAGTGCCGCACAATTTGGCGCAGCTGTTTCTGCATCAATTACCCACACGGTGTGAAATTTTTGACCTCGGGTCATCTCAGGTCAGGTCACCAGGTCAAGTCATGTAACCCCACCTACAAAATGTTTGCGGTCGTGCCACAGACAAAGTGATTGACCAAACGGTTTGAAACTCACAGGATGTCATCAGGTGATAAGTACCTACAATTCGTTTATCTCGATATATCGGTGACCTAAGGTGTCATCGGTGTCATCGGGTATCGGTGTCAGCCGATACCTAAGGAATGTCGTCGGCCGGCCATCTGCGGACCGGCGGAAAAAAACTGATTCGAACGAGCTTTTTCCGCGACTGAACGCCGCGGAGCCGCGGACAACAAAATTGATCAGGCTAACAGTGGCGAATCTATGCAAGATAGAGGTACCATATTTGAACAGCATGCTCTTGCCACTGTGAAATGTATTATGCAAAAGTTTCGTGGTTGTAAACTTATATCTTCATCGAAAAATGGCCATCATTAACCCGCGACTTACTGGTGTGGGGGGGGGGGGGTATTTTTTGCCCCCTCCCGTGATTTTGCAATAACTCCTAAACCAACACCAGTCTCGTCACCAAACTTTCAATACCTTCTCTCACATCAATTCTACACATGTTGGCCAAAGGCAAAAGATGAAGTTATGATAGGTCAACCGGCAATGACGTCAGAGTGACGTCATGTTCTTCGGTTTTTGTTTACAAATAATGGTTTTCAGAAAACGCTGTCAAAGGTACAATGTTTGAGATACATTAAATTAAGTTGAAGGAATTTGATCATAATATGGCAGAAATATCTTTATTATATACGAAATATACTAAAGGAAAAGATCCGAGCTTTCGTGGCTAGCACATTATCAAGCCTTGTTGGCTTCCTTGATAATGTGCTAGCCACGAAAGCTCGGATCTTTTCCTTTAGTATATTTCGTATATAATAAAGATATTTCTGCCATATTATGATCAAATTCCTTCAACTTATTATTCTCACAAAGGCATCAGCTATCATCTCATACATCAAAATACATTAAATTGTCTTAAATCAAATTACTGACAATAGACCGGGCTATCAAACTGCAATATTGAATTTTTTAGTTTTTGTTATTCAAAATTTTGAGAAATCCAAAAACGTTTTGTTTTGTTTTTACCAAATTGTCATAACAAAATAGAATAATAAAAACCAGAATGAATGTGAGCGAGACGTGTTCGGTGAATATGTGTACCAAATTTGAAGTCGATATCTTCAAAAATAACTGACTTATCACCTTTAAATGACACAAATCAACCACCTCCTGCATTACTATGCATTACTATGCATACAAAATGCATTTCCGTTTTTGCTTTTCACTTCAATTTATATGGAACAAACAATGTTCTAAGTTCATTTTTCGCGTTCTAGACGAAAAAAACTCATAAACATGTGTTACAACGCCTAATGACCGTAATCTACAGTTTGACCTCGTGACCTCGGATGATCTTGACCTGACCCAAGGTGATAAACAGCTTAGAATGGTACTTAGAAGTGTCAGAGACACGAATCATACCGATTTATCGACTGCTTATGCGTTTAATATCGCAATTTTGCGCGACAATTCCATCCATCGAGAACTTTTGACACGGTCAAACAATTTATACTTGACCTGACCTGTGACGTCATTGGTGGACCCGAGGTCAGTAATATTATGTTTCCCTCGATAAATTACCCAGGGCTATCAAATGCCGTTTTAATTTTTACAATCGGTCCAGTAGTTCCGAAGATCCGAGGGGGGGGGGGGGGGGGGGCAAAAAATAGCCCCCCCCCCCAGTAAGTCGCGTTATGGAATATACCCCAGTAACTCGCGGGTTAAGTTACCTTGGGACAGGCTGTAGGCACAGGTTGCGACATGCTGTATGTCGGCGGGGCGGAATCTGGCGAGCAGACAGCGCCGAATCCGCCGGAACAAAGACTATATTCCGCGGTATCGACGCGATTTTCCGAGGCGGAATTTGGCAGTGATATCGGGCGCCGAATGCGCAGTGTGCGGCCGCCTTTAGTGGACAATTTCTACATAAGATCCATAAATAAGCGTCTGTACCGCTCTACCATGTTTTGTTCGGAATACAAAAAGAAGGAAATTTATGTTTGTTTGTTTTTGTCATCCACGGATTGACCGGACTCACGTTTGTACGTGGGCTAAAAAGGAGGGGATGGAACGGTATTTTTATGTCTCGCTCAAGATTCGAGAAATGTATCGTTCGATAATCCTCTACGATCTCCGCTTAGTAGTCAGTTTGATAAAGAGTAATCGGTCGAGATAGTTGTGCGTTATCAGCCGAGCAGTGATATCATGTTACCGTTTATGTTGAGACAGAAAGCTGTCTCGCTGGAGACAAGGAGATAAGAATTTGGTATCCATGGAAGCACCATCACGAGTTTCGACGGAGAACCCTCGGGTGAGTTCATCAAATGCTCTCGAAAACGGCTGTCTGTTTTGAATTGGGCCTACGAGACAGCCAGATTATCTCGGGAGACATATGAATTAACTTGACTTGTTTTGAGTGTATCAGTTCCTTAGGAACTGCTCTATTCATCCATTCCAAAAAGTCTAAAGGTCATGCATAGGTGAACGACTGACATCCTTAAATAGCAATGATTGAAGCAATACAACATTATTGCAATCTTGTGCAGAGCAGGGCACACTCAAAACCTGTTTTGAGAACTTTCACAGAAAGGTATCCATCGAGATGCCTCCATGGGCTCCAGCGATCACTTTAGGCATTTTCCGCGCTTTGGAAACCATTTGGTCTCGCTTCGAAACTAAAACAACAACATTATATTGTACCGTCATTGGTCTCTGAGACCATCAAACAATCAACGAATAAGAAGAGTCTGTCCCAACCGCGGATCGATCCCGCGGGATGTTTTTGCAGTCAGCTGCAGTCAGCCGTTGAGACAGTGAATGGTCTCCTGAAAACAGTAAATGGTCTCCTGAAAACAGTAAATGGTCTCCTGGAATTGAATTCATTCCATGAAGATAGCGCCACCATAGCAATGGCAGGTGGCGCTGTAATTATGTATTTTGTTATGCAGAATGATCACCAACAGGCACAGCCCACTAATAGTTGAAGTCATAAGGTAAAACACTACAAACTGTACGATATAGCCACACACACACGTCCATTCAATTCACCCTTCCCACACACACGCTCAATCACACACATACACACGACATATTCGAATACATAAATATATGAGCACGTACGAGACCCCGCCATCGCCGCTCCGCGTTAAATCGCAACATCATTTCGCAGGGCGGGTCTCATCGAATCCTACCTAAGTGGGATTGTCCCTCACATATTTTTTTTAACAGAGGCTCTGAATCTGTAGGTCGCCAGAAATGGGTCGGCTGTGTCTGGATACCTACAAGTGTGCTCGTTAAACGCCAGCGCTGCACGGCGAAACAAGCCACGTTTGAGGCTGTCCTTGTTGGCAAATCGAGCAGTCGGAACATGAAGCTGTTGCAGTACCTATAAGTCCGTTCCTGGTTCGACGCTGAGGTACCTACGTGCAAGGGAAAACAGCCGTGCAGGTAATCGTACCGACGGAAAAACCGCGTCAGATAATCTCATTTTATCGTGTAAATTTGTTTTGCTCAGGGGGAGGGGGGGGGGGGGGGGCTGGGGTAAAAGCCCCCCATTCCAAGCTCGACAGGGGCAGTAATAGAAATTAGATCCCCCCAAACAAAAACAAAATCCGCTGAAACTAGCGATGAAAAATGGGTACTGCCTGCGAAAAAATAACTTACTGCGAAATATTTTTTGGCTTCATTCATGTTCCCTCTATTTGGTAGCATTTTGGTAGCAGTAGAGATAGGGAAAGTGGCGCGTCTGACGTTATTTTGGAGTGATTCACAACCAACGTAATTTATAATTTTACACGCAGCGTCGCAGCCTTTGGTCTCCTGCTGCCTGCTGGGTGGCAGAGGAGCGCGTGAGTGAATTTTCTTACATAGGTACCTACGTTGTGTGGCATACGTCTACTAGTATTAAGTAGGGAAATTAGGTACAGTTAAAAAATCAAAATGTTCTTCCTTTTGTAGCTGGGGCATTCCACGACAAATCGCCAAAAACAAAGTGCAAAATGACACCGTCATGCCACCGATTTTGACCAAAATTGGTATATGGGGTAACCTGGGACGATAAAGCGAGCTGTGAAAGTTATATTGCAATGCAAGCAGTGGAATATTACCTGGGGCATTTTTATAAGGTCACGGTGCAGGTCAATCTTTATCAGCCCATAAGGCGGCGAATTTATGAAGCAATATATATTGATTATATGTCATTATAATTTGCAGGTCAATCTTTATCAGCCCATATGGCGGATCATTTATGAAGTAATATATATATATATATATATATATATATATATATATATATATATATATATATATATATATATATATGTATATATATATATATATATGTATTATATGTCATTAGAATGGCAATGAGATGTTTTAGAACATGGTCATGTTTATTTTTTCATTTTCGAAAATTTCTAAATTTAGTACGTTTTCGAAATGGTATAACTTTTTTGGATACCTTTTCTCAAACGTGTTTCTTATTTTTCGCTATGATATTCTTACGTGTAGAGACGTGTCAATTAACACGCGCCCTGGAGGGCCCCGGATAATTACACGCCCTGGAGGGGGGGGGGCGAATTTCGGCCCCCCCTATGATCTCGAAAACCACGCAACGTAGCGACAAGCGGAAAACGATGTCAGATAGCTCCAGACATGCTCTTTCGAAAGTATGTCGCTCATTGTTTTTATCAGGTCAATATTGAGGTCAACCAGAGGTCATCAAGTGTCAGATTTTCAAGTTTTCAAGACTTCGCTTCGAACACCCCCAAATATCTCGGGAACTATGATAGTTAGCAGCAAACTTGGGAAAAAACAATCGAAAGCCCTTGTAACATCAATCGATATAGGTGTCCTCAGATTTGAGCTCAGGTCAATAGTTTAGGCTCCAGAGGCCATGAAATGTCAAAAAGGTGATTTTTTTGCAAAACTGTTTTTCGCAAATACTTGTTTACCTAATACAGATAACGCAATAGTGTTTACGACATCGCGTTTGTCTCGGTAAGGCGCTTCGAATCATATTCATGGTGACCGGGTTAGGTTAACGGGGAAATTTGACCACAGGTCAAGGTCAAGTAGTGACCCAAGTTGGGCATGTTGCATATTGGGAGATGTGTCTCGACGAGACAAACACATTGGTACCATTTTCTCTTCTCTATCTTCATTATATCGATAGTTATTGCCAAAACAGTGTTGGCGGTCACGAAATTGGCCAGACCTTAGTTCACCGATGTTAGAAATCCGAGATCAACAAATTGTTGGTATCTATGACCTTATGAAATCCTGCAAGATTGAAACCGATCGGCTTAAAACTGTGGCTGTGGTACTACAGCAAACGTTTTGGAGTTGAGGTCATCACGTGACCTGGTCTGGTGACCTGACCTGAGATGACCCGAGGTCAAGAATTTTACATAATGTGGGAAGTTTATTGCTAAACAGGTGAGCACAAAACGGCGGCGCTGTGCACCGCCTTTTTTGCGTTATCTTTGAAAAACCGGAGGATTTCGACCCCTCCAGGGCGCGTGTTAACCCGCGACTTACTGGGGAGGCTATTTTTGCCCCCCCCCCCGCCTCCCGTTATTTTGCAATAACTCCTAAACGAACACCGGTATCGACATCAAACTTGCAGTACCTTCTCTCACATCAATTCTACACATGTTGGCAAAAGGACAAAGATGAAGTTATGATAGGTCAACCGGCAATGACGTCAGAGACGTAATGTTCTTCGGTTTTTGTTGCAAAATAATGGTTTGCGGAAAACGCTGTCAAAGGTACGATGTTTGAGAAAAACTCAATTGTCGTAAATAAAATTACTGAAAATAGACCGTGCTATCAAACTGCTATCTCGGATTTGTGAGCTTCTTAAAATTCAAAATTTTTAGAAATCCCAATACATTTGTTTTTTGTTTTTACAAAATTTTCAAGAAAAAAACAGAATTATATACAAACTGGAAAATATGTGATTGAGACGTGTGTGGTGAATATGTGTACCAGATTTTCAGTCGATATCTTCCAAAATGACTGAGTTATGACCTATATATGACAAAAATAGACCACCTCTCACATACTATGCATAAAAAAACGCATTTCCGTTTTTTTTTTTTTTCTATTTATATGAAACAAACAATGTTCTAAGGTAATTTTTCGCGTTCTAGACGAAAAAAAAACATAAACATGTGTTACAACGCCTAATGACCGTAATCTGCAGTTTGACCTCTTGACCTCAGATGACCTTGACCTGACCCAAAGTCATAAACAGCTTAGAAAGGTACTTAGAAGTGTCAAACACACGAATCATACCGATTTATTGACAGCTTATGCGTTTAATATCGCAATTTTGCGCGACAACTCCACCCATCGAGACCTTTTGACACGGTCAAACATTTTGTACTTGACCTGACCTGTGACGTCATCGGTCATCCCGAGGTCAAGAATATTATGTTTCCCACTATAAATTTCCCAGGGCTATCGAATGCCGTTTGATTTTTTACATTCGGTCCAGTGGTTCCGGAGATCCGAGGGGGGAGGGGAAATAGACCCCCCAGTAAGTCGCGTTATGAAATATACCCCAGTAACTCGCGGGTTAAAGGGATATTGCTAACTCCGGGGATTTCTAAAAAGCAACTTAAATGCATGGTGGGGATCAACAATCGTGTATGCTCAAGCTCAAATTTGCTCCTGCAGCACCTAAAGTAGGGTATCGGCAATTTATTCTTTATTTATTTCTGACTCCAAAATGTTGGTCCCAGCTGTGCTCAGCTGTGCTCAGCTCAGATTCATGATGGCCGCTCTCATCCAGTTTGGTTGTGAAATTGGCGTCCGCCCAAAGCCGAAGCGTTCGAATTCGCCGAAACTTGACCTTGATAAGTCTATCTGTGTTATAAGGTATTGGTCACAAATCTCCTACGGCCCCAAAGTCGAGCCATAGCCATTCGTGCTGTTTTATTCATGTTTTATTATGAAGAGGCTATGGTTGTTGAAAATATAATTAACTGTATACGCATTTTAATTTTAAAGTGCACTGACGGAATGGTGATTTTGAGTTTGCAATATTCAAAAGCAAATCACAGTCCGCAAGGAAGTGATTCTAAATAGTGATGAGGCGAATCCAATTTTACGAATGTGTGCCAATAATGAGTGGCGCTAATGCATTTTTTGATCTAATGGGGGGAGAATCGGATACACTTAATCTACCGATACAAACCAAAAAATCCATATTGGCCTGCGAGGTGGCAATGGGGCTGTTCCAGCGCCCTCATCCGGATTAGGTGGAGGCCTTATTTTCTCCACCGGCCGTTCCCGCGCCTCAACTAAAATCGGTTGAGCCTCCACCAACCTCAACCGGATGAGCAAAATCTCAACCGCTCGTCGAGCGGATGAGATTGGGCAAAGTCGGATTACGGCAGCTATGGCGCTCCAGTGACAAACTTTTGTAAACATTTTTCGGCGCCATTCGCGAAGAGCATTGTGGACAGCTTTTGCATGGATTCCATTGTTGTTTAGATCTATGTGAAACGCACGGTGGATAAAAGTACCTCAACAAATTTCTGACATGCACGGTAAAACGCAAAACTGCGAGGAATACAATAATGTATGTAAATGGCGGCCGCACACTGCGTCATTTGGCGTGCGATATCGCGGAATAAAGCTGGTCCGGACGAGCTTTTTCTGTGCTAAACACCGCGGAACCGCAGAATGTCGCAGTGATATCGCTCGCCGAATGGCCCAGTGTGCAGCTCGCATTACAGCGGAGACCGTGACCGTGAATTCGCACCCAAACAAATGATGGCCAACAGCTGATAATTCCACCGAGTCTCTACCGCTCGTTCCCGCGCGCAGCTCCACCGCACCTCCACCGGGCACGCCTCAACCTATTCCGGGTGAGGGTGGGTGAGGGCGCTGGAACAGCCCCAATATCTCTTTAAGTGGAAAAATGCAATCGAGGGATATTTACCTCCAAATATCTAAAATTTTGCCATTTTACATGCTATTTTATATTTGTAAAAATATGATATTCGCTAATAACTTTTGACTCAATACAACTATAATGGTACGGTAAACGTCATTTTGCTGTTCTTATCAAGAGGAGTGGAATGCTCTGCAGCATGACCTCTTTCTGACATTTGATGACCTTGACCTTAAATTTCAAAATTCGTATTGTTTTTTTACATTTTGAATCTTTTTGGGATACCCAAGCAAAATGTATTTCCTATTTTTGACTTTATTATTTTTAGTGTGAAGAAGTGTCGTTCAAATTTACAAATAAAATTGATGATTATTTGGCTTCAAATATGCTAAATTTAGTCATTGTATGTTATTTTTGTAAAAGATATACACACATATACACATACACATACACATATACACATACACATATACACATACACATATACACATATACACATACACATATACACATACACATACACATATACACATACACATATACACATACACATATACACATACACATATACACATACACATATACACATACACATATACACATACACATATACACATACACATATACACATACACATATACACATACACATATACACATACACATATACACATACACATATACACATACACATATACACATACACATATACACATACACATATACACATACACATACACACATACACACATACACACACACGCACACATATACATATACACAGTACTCATACACGCACACATATACATATACACAGTACTCATACACGATCATATATAATTATAAGTAATCATATATAACCATATATGCTGCCATACCATAATGTATTTTTTTTTTTTAAATACCATAATGCCATACCATAATGTTGTTGTATTATTATGTATACTACTTTGTTGTTGTAATATTATGTATAGGTACTATTATGTTGTTCTACATATTATGTATTTGAGTAGTGAATGGCACTAATCACTAGCTTCTGTCCAGGAAGTAACTTCTTAAGTACTTTTTAAATGTAAGTTTTGAGCGTGGGACGTCCTGTACAGCAAAGTTCCTTGATATTATATTATTCCATAATTTAGGTCCCATGCATGCAAATGTAAATAGTCTATAATTCTTTGTTGAGAAGTTGTTTTGAAAGTGATTAACTTGTCTTGTATGATGGTGAGGTTGTGGTGATGGTTGAATGAGATATCTTACTGCTGCTGGTAGTTCATTCAATAGATACCTATGCATAATTAGAAGCATTTGTAAGTGTGCTATTTCATGAACTTTAAGTATATTGTATTTCTTGAAAATTGGATTTGCACTTTGTGGGGGGAAGATGCCCTCAATTATTCTCATGGATCTCTTTTGCAATATTAACAATTTATGGATTTGACTTTCATAATTTGAGCCCCATATGAAGCAGCAATAGTTTATATAAGGAAAAATGAGTGAATTATATAGCTGCAGGAGTTGTCCTTGTGTAACGTATTGTCTAGTTCTGGCAATCATTCCTATATTTCTGCTAATTATATTTGTAATGCAGTTTATGTGAGATGCAAACTTCATGTCAGAGTCAATGAGGACCCCGAGATATTTAACTGTTTTTTTTGTTTGATAGCAACACCATCCATATGGACATTTATTGTGATATTATCTTTACGTTTTGCATATATTTGAAGCAAGGTCTTTGAGGTGTTTAATGTAAGGTAGTTAGCTTCCAGCCACTCTGTTATTTTTGGCAAAGCTATGTTTATTATGTTCTGTAGTGATTCTGGATTATGATGCTTGAAAAATATTGCAGTATCATCTGCATAAATAAAATACTGACATCCTATATCAAGATTAACTAGGTCATTTATGTACATGATAAACAGGAGAGGACCAAGAATTGAGCCCTGAGGCACTCCTATATTAATATTTCTTAAATTGGCCTTGACCCCATCAACAGACACAGTCTGTGTACGTTCTGTAAGATATTATTTGATGATTTGAAGTGCACTTCCTTTTACACCATATTTGTTTAGTTTTTCAAGTAGCACATCTTGGTCAACTGTATCGGATGCTTTGCATAAATCTAGGTAAATTCCAACTATATATTCGTTGTTTTCAAAAGCATTAGTGATGAAATCCTGAATCAGCATGATGGGCATGTAAGTTGAATGCTTACTTCGAAAACCAAACTGTCTGTCTGTGAGGAGGTTATTACATGTAATGTATGTTAATAGTTGACAATATATGATCTTCTCTAATATTTTTGATATGAACGGTAATATGCTAATGGGACGATAATTGGATAATAAGTGACTATCTCCACTTTTGAAAATTGGTTTAACTACAGCTACCTTTAATGCTTTTGGGAATGTGCCAGTTGACAGACATAAATTAAAGAAGTGGGTTAGTTTGGACACAATTGGTTTATATGAGTTTTTAAATATCTTATAGTTAATTTCATCTATACCCGCACCCACATCTTTAAGCTGAAGTATGATTTGTTCAATATCATTATCATCTATTTGAGATAATGTCATATTTTGTTCTGGTGTAGCATGTACAAATTCAAGTGGATCAATGTTATTATTTTTTTTTTTTTTTAAGCCTTGCACCTACCCCTATAATATATGAGTTAGTAAAAGTTAAATAGTAAAGAAATTATTGAATTCTTCTGATATTGATTTTGCTTCATTTAGCTCTTCCCCTGCATCATTAACCATTTTACAAGGAATGTCATTGTGTTTGTTTGTTTGTCTTAGGAGCAGGTGAAGAGTCTTCCAGGTCTTCTTAGGATTGTGTTGGTATTTAGAAAATTCATTTTGATAGTAAAGTTTCTTTGCATTTGTGATTGTCTTGTTAAGACAATTGCGGAATTGGTTATAATTTGTAATATTGGTTGTGCTTGGGTGTTTCAATTTGTCTACAAATAATTCATTTTTGTGGTTAATGGAACATAGAATTCCTGGAGTCATCCATGGTTTAATGTAACTTGTTTTTCTTGAGAATATGTTGGTGCGTGAAAACAATGAAATACCTTCAGTGTATGCTTTAATTATATGATTGCATGCTTGTTCTGGGTCTTTCTCCAAGTGCAAAGTGTCTAACCTAGATACTAGATGCTGTTTGGAGTTGTCTATCTGTTGGTAGTTGAACGTAGTCTTAGTTACTTTGTGATTGTTAACTTGTTCTCTGAAAATATTTGTGATTGCAAAGATGGAAAAATGGTCAGAAAGATCAGTTGTTATGATACCTGTTGATGTCACTCTTGATACATCATTACAAAAGATGTTATCTATCAATGTAAATGATGTTGATGCTACTCGTGTTGCCTTTGAAATTGTTGGAAGGAAACCATAGCTGCACATGCATGTAAAGAATGATTCAGTAAATAAGTTGCTTGCAATGGAAAATAAATCTATATTAAAGTCACCTGTAATATAGGTGAGAATGTTAAGTGCATTCACTCTTGAGAGAAATTGTTCTAGTTCATTGATAAATTCTGGGTTGTTATCAGGGGGTCTATACATTTGACAAATGAGATAAGTCTGATTGATGGCATTGGTAACCTGAAGGGTTACTACATCTGCTGTCTTAAATTCAAGTATTGACATTTCCTTTATGTTCATTTTATAATTTTGTAGTGCAAAGATTGCTGATCCGCCACCTGGTTTGTTTACCCTACTTTTACAGTATAACTGGTAATTATGATCAAGGGCAAACCTATCTTCTATACTTGGTGTCAGCCAAGTTTTAGATATGCATATATATATATGTCCATTTGTGCTCAAGTTGTGATATAAATGAGGTGATTTCATCGAATTTATTTACAATTGATCTAGCATTCATGTGCAAGATGGAAATACTATCTTCAAAATCAGTGAGGTCCTTCACGTCATTTGGTTTATAGAAGTTACATTTCTTGCGAATAGACTCAAAATGTGAATGTGTTGTGCAAATGTTACTAATATCTTCATAGAATGGATCAAATATTTTGTTCTAAAAATTGTGTGTGTCCAGTGCACCAGCCGTGGTGCCTACCTTACCAGAACTTGCCCACTCTCCAAACACACACGACCAAACACAAACTGAAACCACGCAAGTCGCGGTATTGGAGGTGTCATTAAGGAAGAGGAATATTAGTGAGTATTTTTCAATTTTGTTGTTTGATAATTATTTATTAAGTTGTATCAATACTGTACAAGGCAGTTGATCAATTAAATATTATTTTCTTCTTGATGTATGTATTTTCATTATTAGGAAGGGGTATGAAGAGCGAGACAGATTCTACCTGCCACACTCATTTCGCACTACTATACATTGGCTACATTTTGCTACAATTGTGAATTATTTGATTCATGGAAGAAAATGAATGAATGTATAGTATTTGACAACGTGACTGCATAGTTTGCTTCATAGTAACATATGAACATGGAATCAATGACTTGCCAAGTTCAGATGGGGATGTTATTCATCATGCAGTTGCAATGTGACATGTGTATTAAGTTCACATGTCACCTTCAGTTAAAAGTTATTAGCGAATAACTTATTTTTATATATAAAATAGCATTTAAAATGGAAAAATTTGAGATATTTGGAGACAAATATCCCTACATTTGATTTCTGCCTTTAATTGACACGTCCTTACACGTAAGAATAGCATAGCGAAAAATTTAACCTAAGTCCGCAAAAGGGAAAACAAATGGGGGTATCTTTTAGGTCATATGGAGGCCCCTGGGGCCCGTAAGGCCCCCCATGAAATTAGCCCCCCATATTGGGAGGCATGATCCGCCAGTGTGTGTGTGTGTGTGGGGGGGGGGGGGCATGGCCCCGTGCCCCCCCCCCTCTTGGCTACGTCCCTGAACAAGGGAAACTCTCTTTGGAATTGGGTCCTAACCACTACATGTGCAAACACATGACTTGAGCTCGTTACCGAACGAGTCAGCTACCACCTTGACCCTCGTTTTCGTAGATGTAAATGGTAGCCGTACTAGGATACGGCTGT
Source organism: Chirona hameri (assembly GCA_036785665.1). NCBI lineage: Eukaryota > Metazoa > Arthropoda > Thecostraca > Balanomorpha > Balanidae > Chirona > Chirona hameri. Next base: position 81,692 of record JAXIVJ010000762.1, on the reverse strand, counting down.
CCACCATTACACAAGACTTGTCAATTTGGTTTACAGTGTATATAATGATAAGAGGCTCTGGTGGCTGAGTCTTATTTTTTGTTATTAAATTGTTTCAACTTGAATTGTCTCATGTATTTATTTATTATTTATTCATTGTACATCGTGGGATTATCCCCTCTAATGGACCGAGGTCAGGGGCTATTCCTAATCCCGAGTCAAGCACGTGGAGTGTATACAAACAGTGGATATAATAACATTCACACGCACATATTCCCAGCCAGGTACATACACAATAGTCATCGCTCTACTCCTGCGTGGTTAGTAAGCACTGCTTCAGCGTACGTTCTAATGACGCCACTGGCACTAGCGTATCCAGGGGGGGGGGGGGGGGGGGGGGCGAAGCGGCCATGTTCGCTCCCAAACCACCTGAAATCGGCGCAAAATTGACACATTTCCTGATATACTGATATAGAAGACAATTTAAACAACTTTTACCAAGGAAACCTGGGTCATCAATAATGGCCTATCATAACATGATCCAGAAGGAATTGGACTGCTATCATGCGTATCTTCGTAATAGGAAACATTTTAATATTTCCCCAATTGACTTACAATGGGGAGATCACGAAATTGACCCGACCTTAAGTCACCGACATAAAACAAAATCCGAGATAGGTACTGTAGGTACTTATGACCTTATGAAATCCTGTAAGTTTTAAACACATCGGCCAAAAACTGTGGCTGTGGTATGACCGCAAACGTTTTTGGAGGTGGGGTCACCCGTCACGTGACCTGGCCTGGCGACCTGACCTGAGATCACCCGAGGTCAAGAATTTCAGACTGTGAGTAATTGATGCCCACACAGCTGTGAGAAATTTGCGGCGCACAGCGTCGCCGTTTTCCCGTTATTCATGAAACACCGGAGGGGCGGCCGTGCAAGTGTTAACCCGCGGTATACTGCATTGACTGGGGTCTCAGCAGAACGCCGTTGAAGGGGGGGGGGGGGGGCGTTAAACCTGGTTATCCTCCGAACCAATAATGGCAGCGAGACGCGCAAAGCGGCAATCGAAAGTCACAATGAGACAAATCTAAAGCATACTCAAAAATTTCAAGGTGAGGTCAAATGTCGGGTCACGGTCAGGTCAAAGGTCAAAATTGACGTATATGCGTTTATGGGCCATACTTTCCATCCAAAACATTCGATTACGACCATGATCACCCAAAGTGCTGACGAAGGTATGATACACATCCCGCATGAACTAAAGTGAAATTGTTGGCCAAGGTGAAGGTCAAGGTCAGGTCACAAAAGGTGACTATTTTTATTTTATTTTATAAATTTAGTCCGAATGTTTTGTATGGATGGATTTCCGAGGTCAGGACCCGCGCTAAGCAGAGCTTGTTGTGCAGGTCCTGACCACACCACCCGATCGCGCAATTCCTGTTGGCCGGCAGAATTTAGAGACGAAAGTTTTACGTGCCCGACATACCTGGACACGGTCCGCCCCGCTCACTGACGTCACCTGACCTTGAGTGCGACCGCTGCCACCGGCCGCAGGCCATCCCAGTCAGGAGCAAATAGCGAGCGCCGAAGCGACTCGAACCCGGGCTGCCACAACCGGGATAGGTCAGAAGTCCAGCGCTCTCCCGACTGAGCTACAGGGGCGGACTATGCTCATAATATCTACGGAAGTCACGCAACATATGATTTAG
>JAXIVJ010000762.1:0-75000 GCA_036785665.1 Chirona hameri | reverse complement strand
GTGGAGCAACATCGTCAGTGGGTGGCCGGAAGTCGCGCAGGTCGGCAGGTGGTTCAGGGTGTTTATCACTGATGCAGGCAACAACTTCGTCCGATGGATGCACGAACGAGTCGTCGGATGTTAGCACCCGTAGAGCGCCGCGCACGTCTCCGTCGGCTAGCTTTGATGATGCTCTGCGAGACATGATCTGTACAGTCGTTCGGCGGGCAGCCGCGGGCGGGGCGCGCTGAGCGGGCAGAACGTCAGGGACTTCATTCTTCATAGCAGGCGATATTGCGGCGAATTTCAGCTGCGTGTGATAATTTGTGTGGCTGCTTGCCGGAGAAATCGACGCGAAGAGTAGCGTAAGTGAAGCCTAAAAATATTTCCAGGCTGCTTGCGTACCCTCCGAGACCGCCGCCGTGATGCACTGAGCGAGAGCACCGGCCACTGCAATGCGAGCCGCTTTAGGGATTCTGGGGAGCAAGCGGCCGTTGCGCCTGAGGCCTGCGATGTAGTCTGCCAGCCCGATTGCGTCCGAGTTGTTGTCGGCCTTCCCGGAGTTGGGACAGCGCTCGCCGAAGCGGCAGTTGTTGCAGCGTCTGCCGTGTCTCACACAGCTACATGCGATGCAGGGCTTTGTTACGCATCTGCAGCATCAAGGTCAAATATATATATATATATATATATATATATATATATATATATATATATATATATATATATATATATATATATATATATATATATATATATATATATATATATATATATATATATATATATATATATATATATATATATATATATATATATATATATATATATATATATATATATATATATATATATATATATATATATATATATATATATATATATATATATATATATATATATATATATATATATATATAATATATATATATATATATATATATATATATATATATATATATATATATATATATATATATATATATATATATATATATATATATATATATATATATATATATATATATATATATATATATATATATATATATATATATATATATATATATATATATATATATATATATATATATATATATATATATATATATATATATATATATATATATATATATATATATATAATATATATATATATATATATATATATATATATATATATATAATATATATTATATATATATATATATATATATATATATATATATATATATATATATATATATATATATATATATATATATATATATATATATATATATATATATATATATATATATATATATATATATATATATATATATATATATATATATATATATATATATATATATATATATATATATATATATATATATATATATATATATATATATATATATATATATATATATATATATATATATATATATATATATATATATATATATATATATATATATATATATATATATATATATATATATATATATATATATATATATATATATATATATATATATATATATATATGTGGGTGTGGGTGTGTGCGGCGTGCGCGTAGGCGTATGTGTGTGTATGTGTTAAGAACCGATTGCGGCCAACCGTTTATTGTCACAACGCGACCAAACTAACAAGGTGAGGCGACCCGCCAGACTGACCCCGTCCGAGTTTTTTTCCCGGACCGGCCTATAGCCATTTTCCGGGGGGGGGGGGGGGGAATTACCTCTGGCAATTTGCCAGGCCAAGAATTACATTAACCGGTTTATGTGAACCCGGAGCAAACTAGGGAGTAGGGTAGCTATTGTACGTTAGTTTATTGTTCAAAGTAAATATAATATTTTTTGTTAAGTATTTCGACATAAATTCAGTATTTCATTACGTTAAGTATTTCGTTCAAGGTCAAAAATTATACCATATCTAGCATTACGTTAAGTATTTCGTTCAAGGTCAAAAATAAGTAAAACACGAGACACACATACATGCATATTTTATTACATACACTCACGAACACATACACTTGAACACAGTGTCAGTGTTGATGGAGCCGGGGTGCCATCATTGCAACAACGGGAGACTGCTGCCAGTCTCCCTGGCTCCGGCGCCTCGGCGAGACCTGGTTGTGGGGTGTATTTAGCTGGGAGAAAAGTCCTGAATAATACAAAACCCAGCGTCTAAGGCAAAGGGGAAAAAAACTGCGCGGAAGGCCAAAAATGCGCTAGGCCAAAACAAAACCTGTTATATTTGATTAACTAAACGTGTTTGGTAGAGAAAATCGAAGAGGAGACCTATCAATTAAGGGTAATTATCACCGTACAGAGTTTGAAGATTTAATATGATGCGATTTTGTTGTGTGTGATTAATAATTTTCTGGCGGTTATCGTTGTGTACTGGGCAAGGAATTAGTAAGTGCTTCATTGTGTAGCGCGGATAACCTGGGCAATGTTGGCAATTTGGTGGCGGGAGATTATCCATAATATAATCATGAGTAATTTTTGTATGACCGAGGCGGAAGCGCGCCAATATCACCTCTTTTTCTCTACAATTCTGGTGACTAGATATAAAATGTTGGACTTTTGGCTTAATCGGATGAAGATGAAAATGCGGAGCAGCGTCCCACTCGTGCTGGCGCAATATGTTAAGTTGTAAATTTATATGATTTGAAACGTCTGTTACTGGACTTGGTAAATGGCTTTCTGAAGGAAATTATAGGCTCAATTTCGCTAGTCTGTCGGCTTCCTCGTTTCCTGGGATACCGGCGTGTCCTGGGATCCAGAGCAATTTAATACTGCTGTTTCTGCTCTTTAAATACTTAATTAACTGTCTAATTTTCAATACTATCGGATTTCTACAGTCACTAATCGAGGAAATGGCAGAGAGCGAGGCGGACGAGTCTGTGCAAATGACTACTTCTTTAAATTTTTCCTTTCTAACGTGTATTAATGCTAATAAAATTGATGATAGTTCCGCTGTGTATACGCTATTTGTGTCTGGAAGTCTGAAGTTATTGTTAACTGTGTTTGAGAAATATGCACCACCGGTTCGGCCGTCGCGCCGTGAGCCGTCTGTGTATATGTATGTGTTGTGTTGTGCTTTGTGTTCGTGGAAGAGTGTGTGTGTCTCTGACGCGGTGACTGTGTTTTTGTTGTGTGTGAAGAGGCGGTGTGTGTCTGGTGCTGTGTCGAGCCAGTGAGATGTGAGTGGTGGCGTTGGCATTGTGTTGATGTGAGCGATGTTGAATAGTGTGAGTGTTTGTCTGATTCTGTGACTGATAAGTGGGTGTTGTTTTTGTAGTAGTGTTTGTCGTCTTGTGGGTGCGGGGTGATTTAAGATGTGGAATGTTGGGCGTGTGGGGTGTGAACTTGCTCTGGCGTAGAATCTAAGTAGTGTGTATTTGCGTCGGCGGCAGAGTGTGGGAATGTTTGTGTCGATGTGTAAGTTTGTGGTGTTGATGGTGCGGCAGGCTCCAGTCACGATCCGCAAGGCAGCGTTTTGGACAGCTTGCAATTTTTTAATTTGTTTGGAACATATGTCATCAAATAAGAATGCGTTATAGTCCAGTATTGGGCGTATCAGGGAAGTATATAGTTGGAGGAGAGTGGCCCGATCTGCGCCCCACTCTCGACCAGCCAATGACTTCCTAATGTTAATTCGTCGCGTACATCTCTGCACTAAAGCTTTGAAGTGTGGAATGAACGAGAGACGTGTGTCTAGCGTTATTCCCAGATACTTGAATGATTTGACGAAAGGGACAATTTGATTGTTATATTTTAATGGAATGTAGGGTTCCACATATGCAGGTTTTTGTGAAAAAATTAGGGATGCCGATTTACTTGGAGAAATTTCCAGACCCCATTGGTCGCACCATGCCTTTATATCAATGAGTACTAGTTGTACAATTTTGCTGGCTTAATCGACACTGGGGTGCGAGAACCACACCGCCAGGTCATCAGCGTACATTTAAAATTTGAGACCTTTGTCGATCTTGTTAATATTACTGAAAATGTCGTTAATCATAATTAAAAATAGGGTTGGGGAGAGGACCGATCCCTGTGGGACACCGTGGTCCTGATTTTGATTTGGAGAATATGTGTTGCCGCACCTTACATTCAAAGTTCTGTTGTCTAAAAGGTTTTTGATAAATTTGGCCAGTCGACCTCGAATTCCGGCCTTATGGACCTTTACTAGAAGTGCGGTTTTACTGACTCTGTCAAACGCAGCTCTCAAATCAAGGAAGAGGGCAACTGTGACCTCTCTCCCTCGAAAGCCGCGTTGGACAGAGTCGATAAGACCAACTAAATTGTCCGCAGTGGAGCGACCAGGTCGAAAACCACTTTGGTGTGGGGAATTACATTATTTGATTCAATGTATGTCCTGATGCGTCCATTAACCATGCGTTCGAATAGTTTACATGCACAACTAGTTAGAGAAATAGGGCGATAGCTAGCGGGAGAAGATTTAGGTTTGCGAGGCTTAAGTATAGGAATTAGCGTACTATTATGCCAAGATTCAGGGAAAGTGCCATCAAACCACATGGTATCGAAGGCTGCTAGTAAGTTGGCGAGACCAGTCACTGTCAAGTTTTTAAAGAAGGAGTAGTCAATTTGATCTGGCCATGCAGAAGTTTTACCACATTTACTAATAGCGTATGCTAACTCTGAGTTGGTAAAAAGAGAGTTATAGATTTCTACGTTGTCAGAGTCGAAATTAAGAGATTGAAATTGATCGTTAAGTTGGTTAGTAAAAGTTGGTGTACATTGTTGTGTTGATGATATGTTAGCGTAGTATTGAGCAAATTGTGTTGCTACCTCTAGGGGGATCGTGTAAGATGTGTTGTGGATGTGTAAGTGTGGGATTTTGTATGCCGGTGGATTTTTATTTGAAAATGATCTAATTCATGTCCAAATTTTTGAGAGGGAGGTAAATCGATTAAAGTGTGAAAAATCGAGTATGAGAATTCCTGCCAAGATTCTTTTTTTGCTTTGTCAATGATTGTTTTAGCCAAAGAGCGAGTTCTGCGTACTTCGTGTTCGTTTTCTGCAGTAATACAGGCTTGCAATTTCCTAAATGCTCTTTTCCGGAGGGCCACAGCTCTCTGGCATTCTGTGTTCCACCACGGGGCAGTACGCTGCCTCGGGTGGTGTTGTGTGTGTGTGCGTGTGTGTGGAATGTGTTGATGAGCTGATGCGAGAATAGTGTTTAAAAATGTGTTAATGTCAGTCCGGGAGTTATCGGGGTGATTAGCGTCAATGAGTTTTTGAAAGGAGGACCAGTCTGCTTTGCGAAGGTTCCATCTAGGCAGGGAGTACAAATTGGTCTGTCCTGAAGGGACTTTTAGTTCTAAGTGAATTGGGAAATGATCGCTAAAAAGAGGGTCAGATTGTGCGTTAAATGTAAAGTGTCGCGATGCATGGTGTGGCGAAGGCGAGATAAATGGCGCTGTAAGTCACATCGCCTCCTGAGTGGTGTATATGTGTGGGTGATTGATCGTTAAGGAAGACCAATTTATGCCGGTCCAGTAGGTCCAGCATAATTTGGCCTCTACGGGAATTCAAGCGGCATCCCCAAGCCCGACTATGCGCGTTGAAATCGCCCATAATCAGACATGGGGTGTTAATATTTGTAATAAGCTGAGAAAAATAATCAATGTCTATGTCCTCAGTGGGACGGAAATAAATAGAGATAAGAGTTAGTTCTAGCTGAGCGATTTTAATATTAACGCCGACTGCGTCTAAGGTTGTTTGAAGGTCGATTTGGTGATGCAAAAGTTGGTTCGAAATAAGCAAAGCCGAGCCGCCTCGGCGCAGTGATGCATTTACGTTATTTGTATAAAGGCTATACCCCGGGATTTTAAAAGTATTGTTATTAAAGTCGGCGTCAATAAAGTGGGTTTCCTGAACAGCGGATACTAACGAATTATTATTTACTAGTGCGGACCCATCTTTGTGATCGGGTTTGGGTCCGGGGCAAAACCGTAGCCATCATTTCACGAGGAAGCAGATTTTGCATGGCCACGTGGCGGCACGTGGCACGTGCCACGTGGCACCGACCGGCACCATCAACTGTCACTCGCCGAGCTCTATCGGTGTACCAAATTTGGTGTCGCTACATCAAAATTTCCCGAAATCCGAGGACCCCCACGCGATAAAAGGTTTACCCCTGGGGGCTTTCGTTTGCCCCCCTCGGGGTCGGCAACCGCAAAGGATTTTCCGCACCCATGTGGACTACCCGCCCACAGAATTTGGTCGCCCTGCGTCCACACGTGTGGGCGGCACGTGTGGGCAAATGGATTTTGCAATGTCCCACGGGGCGGCACGTACCACGTGCCACGTGGCACCGATCGACCGGCCACCGGCACCGGCACCTGGGGGCCTAACTGGCGCATCGAACGGTGCCACGCGCGTGTTGCTGTGCTTCTTCGTCAGCGAGCTGTGGCCAAACGCCTCAGACAAACAAACAAACAAACAGACAGACATACAAATCACTACACAAATAGGCTGCTGCCCCAGTATAAACCTCTGGTATTTGACTTCGTCAAAACCTACGGTTTTGACTAGTGCGGACCCATTTCGGTGGATCGGATTTGGGTCCGGGGCAAAACCGTAGCCATTTGTTGGAACGTCACGAGGAGCGCCGACAATTACAATTGGACAAGAAAGGCATAGGAAAAGCAAATGCCCTCGATGGGATTCGAACCCGGGACCCCAGTGACACATAAAGAATAGCAGCAGATAGCCCTAACCACAACATACCCACACATACCAAATTTGGTGCGGCTAGCTGTCATAAATCGCGAGTAATGGCCTGCCGAATTGAGAAACTCGATAAAAAAAATTGCACGTGTCTGCCGCACGTGCTTTGGGGGCGCCACCTTTGCCACCCTCCAAGGTCACCCCGCACCCATGAGGACTAGTCGCCCACCGATTTTGGTCGCGTTGAGTCCACTGGTATGGGCGGCACGGCTGGGTAAGCAGATTTTGCAGTGGCCACGTGGCGGCACGTGGCACGTGCCACGTAGCACCGATCGAGCGGCGACCGGCACCATCATCTGTCACTCGTCGAGCTCTATCGGTGCACCAAATTTGGTGCTGCTAGCGCAAAAACAAAATCCGGAATCAGAGCACCCCTGGGATATCAGGTTGACCCCCCCCCCCTAGGGGTAACAACGTGCCTCCTCGAGGAAATCAGCCAGTATCGTTTTTCGGCACCCATGTGGACTACCCGCCCACCGAGTTTGGTCGCCCTGTGTCCACTGGTATGGGCTGGACAAGCATATTTTACCATGGCCACGTGGTGGCACGTGGCACGTGCCACGTGCCACGTAGCTCCGATCGAGCGGCGACCGGCACCATCATCTGTCACTCGCCGAGCTCTATCGGTGTACCAAATTTGGTGTCGCTACATCAAAATTTCTCGAAATCCGAGGACCCCGCATGCGTACAGGTTGACCCCCCTAGGGGTGGCAACGTGCCACCCTCGAGGAAATCAGCCAGTATTGTTTTTCGGCACCCATGTGGACTACCCGCCCACCGAGTTTGGTCGCCCTGTGTCCACTGGTATGGGCTGGGCAAGCAGATTTTGCCATGGCCACGTGGCGGCACGTGCCACGTGGCACCGATCGAGCGGCGACCGGCACCATCATCTGTCACTCGTCGAGCTCTATCGGTGTACCAAATTTGGTGTCGCTACATAAAAATTTCCCGAAATCCGAGGACCCCGCGTGCGTAAAGGTTGACCCCCTGGGGGCTTTTGTTTACCCCCTCGGGGTCGGCAACCCCAAAGGATCTTCCGCACCCATGTGGACTACCCGCCCACCGAATTTGGTCGCCCTGCGTCTACTGGTATGGGCGGCACGTGTTGGCAAATGGATTTTGCAATGACCCACGTGGCGGCACGTGGCACGTGGCACTGATCGACATGTGATTGGCACCGACACCTGGGGGCCGAACTGGCGCATCGGACGGCGCCACGCGCGTGTTGCTGTGCCTCTTCGTCAGCGAGCTGTGGCCAAACGCCTCAGACAGACATACAAACAAACATACATACATACAAAGTCACTACACCAACAGGCTGCCCCAGTATAAACCTCCGGTATTTGACTTTGTCAAAACCTAACGGTTTTGACTAGTGCGGACCCATTTCGGTGGATCGGGTTTGGGTCCGGGGCAAAACCGTAGCCATCATTTCACGAGGAAGCAGATTTTGCATGGCCACGTGGCACCGATCGAGCGGCGACCGGCACCATCATCTGTCACTCGCCGAACTCTATCGGTGTACCAAATTTGGTGTCGCTACGTCAAAATTTCCCGAAAACCGAGGACCCCCACGCGATAAAAGGTTTACCCCCTGGGGGCTTTCGTTTGCCCCCCTCGGGGTCGGCAACCGCAAAGGATTTTCCGCACCCATGTGGATTACCCGCCCACCGAATTTGGTCGCCCTGCGTCCACACGTGTGGGCGGCACGTGTGGGCAAATGGATTTTGCAATGTCCCACGGGGCGGCACGTACCACGTGCCACGTGGCACCAATCGACCAGCCACCGGCACCAGCACCTGGGGGCCGAACTGGCGCATCGGACGGTGCCACGCGCGTGTTGCTGTGCCTCTTCGTCAGCGAGCTGTGGCCAAACGCCTCAGACAGACAAACAAACAAACAGACAGACAAACATACAAAGTCACTGCCCCAAATAGGCTGCTGCCCCAGTATCAACCTCCGGTATTTGACTTTGTCAAAACCTACGGTTTTGACTAGTGCGGACCCATCTTTGTGTGATTGGGTTTGGGTCCGGGGCAAAACCGTAGCCATCATTTCACGAGGAACGCCTGTCAAATATAATTGGTAAAGAAAAGCATAGAAAAAGCCAATGCCGGCGATGGGATTCGAACCCGCGACTCCAGCGACAAATAAAGAATAGCAGCCGATAACCCTAACCACAATATACCCACATACCAAATTTGGTGCGTGCTCTCATAACTCCCGAGTAGTAGCCTACCGAATTGAGGAACCCGCTAAAAACATTGCACGTGCCTGCCGCACGTGCTTTGGGGGGCTACCTTTGCCACCGTCTAAGGTCACCCCGCACCCATGAGGACTACTCGCCCACCCATTTTGGTCGCGTTGAGTCCACTGGTATGGGCGACACGGCTGGATAAGCAGATTTTGCAGTGGCCACGTGGCGGCACGTGGCACGTGCCACGTGGCACCGATCGAACAACAACCGGCACCATCATATGTCACTCGCCGAGCTCTATCAGTGCACCAATTTTGGTGCGGCTAGCGCAAAATAAAATCCCGCAATCAGAGGACCCCTGCGATATCAGGTTAACCCCCCTAAGGAGACCAACGTGCCCCCCTCGAAGAAAACAGCCAATTTTGTTTTTCGGCACCCATGTGGACTACCCGCCCACCGAGTTTGGTCGCCCTGTGTCCACTGGTATGGGCTGGGCAATCAGATTTTGACATGGCCACGTGGCGGCACGTGCCACGTGGCACCGATCGAGCGGCAACCGGCACCATCATCTGTCACTCGTCGAGCTCTATCGGTGCACCAATTTTGGTGCGGCTACCGCAAAATAAAATCCTGCAATCAGAGGACCCCTGCGATATCAGGTTAACCCCCCTAAGGGGGCCAACGTGCCCCCCTTGAAGAAAACAGCCAATTTTGTTTTTCGGCACCCATGTGGACTATCCGCCCACCGAGTTTGGTCGCCCTGCGTCCACTGGTATGGGCGGCACGTGTTGGCAAATGGATCTGGCAATGACCCACGTGGCGGCACGTGGCACGTGGCACCGATCGACCGGCCTCCGGCACCGACACCTGGGGGCCGAACTGGCGCATCGGACGGTGGCACGCGCGTGTTGCTGCGCCTTTTCGTCAGCGAGCTGTGGCCAAACGCCTCAGACAGACAGACATACATACAGACAAAGTCACTACAGTTAACTGCCCCAGTATAAACCTCCGGTATTGGACTTCGTCAAAACCTAACGGTTTTGACTAGTGCGGACCCATTTCGGTGGATCGGGTTTGGGTCCGGGGCAAAACCGTAGCCATTTGTTGGAACGTCACGAGGAGCGCCGACAACAACAATTGGACAAGAAAAGCATAGAAAAAGCAAATGCCCTTGATGGGATTCGAACCCGGGACTCCAGCGACAAATAAAGAACAGCAGCAGATAGCCCTAACCACAACCTACCCACACATACCAAATTTGGTGCGTCCAGCTCTCATAACTCCCGAGTAGTTGCCGACCGAATTGAGGAACTCGATGAAAAAAGTTGCACGTGCTTGCCGCACGTGCTTTGGGGTGCCACCTTTGCCACCCTCCAAGGTCACTCTGCTTCCATGAGGACTACTCGCCCACCGAGTTTGGTGGCGTTGAGTCCACTGGTATGGGCGGCACGGTTGGGTAAGCAGATTTTGCAGTGGCCACGTGGCGGCACGTGGCACGTGCCACGTGGCACCGATCGATGGGCGACCGGCACCATCATCTGTCACTGGTCGAGCTCTATCGGTGCACCAAATTTGGTGCGGCTAGCGCAAAATAAAATCCCGCATTCAGAGGACCCCTGCGATATCAGGTTAACCCCCCTAGGGGGGGGGGGGGGGGCAACGTGCCCCCCTCGAGGAAATCAGCCAGTATTGTTTTTCGGCACCCATGTGGACTACCCGCCCACCGAGTTTGGTCGCCCTGCGACCACTGGTATGGGCTGGGAAAGCAGATTTTGCAGTGGCCACGTGTCGGCACGTGGCACGTGCCACGTGGCACCGATCGAGAGGCGACTGGCACCATCATCTTTCACTCGTCGAGCTCTATCGGTGTACCAAATTTGGTGCGGCTACATCACAATTTCCCGAAATCCGAGGACCCCACGCGATAAAAGGTTTAACCCCCTGGGGGCTTTTGTTTACCCCCCTCGGGGTCGGCAACCCCAAAAGATTTTTCGGCACCCATGTGGACTACCCGCCCACCGAGTTTGGTCGCCCTGCGACCACTGGTATGGGCTGGGCAAGCATATTTTGCCATGACCACGTGGCGGCACGTGGCACGTGCCACGTGGCACCGATCGAGCGGCGACCAGCACTATCATCTGTCACTCGCCGAGCTCTATCGGTGTACCAAATTTGGTGTCGCTACATCAAAATTTCCCGAAATCCGAGGACCCCCACGCGATAAAAGGTTTACCCCCTGGGGGCTTTCGTTTGCCCCCCTCGGGGTCGGCAACCGCAAAAGATTTTCAGCACCCATGTGGACTACCCGCCCACCGAATTTGGTCGCCCTGCGTCCACTGGTATGGGCGGCACGTGTGGGCAAATGGATTTTGCAATGTCCCACGTGGCGGCACGTACCACGTGCCACGTGGCACCGATCGACCGGCCACCGGCACTGGCACCTGGGGGCCGAACTGGCGCATGGGACGGTGTTACGCGCGTGTTGCTGTGCCTTTTCGTCAGCGAGCTGTGGCCAAACACCTCAGACAGACAGACAAACAAACAGACAAACATACAAAGTCACTACACCAATAGGCTGCCCCAGTATAAACCTCTGGTATTTGACTTTGTCAAAACCTACGGTTTTGACTAGTGCGGACCCATTTCGGTGGATCGGGTTTGGGTCCGGGGAAAAACCGTAGCCATATACTACGGTTTTGACTAGTGCGGACCCAATTCGGTGGATCGGGTTTGGGTCCGGGGCAAAACCGTAGCCATTTGTTGGAACGTCACGAGGAGCGCCGACAAACAAAATTGGACAAGAAAAGCATAGAAAAAGCAAATGCCCTCGATGGGATTCGAACACGGGACTCCAGCGACACATAAATAATAGCAGCAGGGAGCTCTGACCACGAGCTACCCACACATACCAAATTTGGTGCGTCTAGCTCTCATAACTCCCGAGTAGTGGCCGACCGAATTGAGGAACCCGCTAAAACAAAGTTGCACGTGCCTGCCGCACGTGCTTTTGGGGGCGCCACCGTTGCCACCCTCCTAGGTCACTCTGCACCCATGAGGACTACTCGCCCAACGATTTTGGTCGCGTTGAGTCCACTGGTATGGGCGGCACGGCTGGGTAAGCAGATTTTCAGTGGCCACGTGGCGGCACGTGGCACTTGCCACGTGGCACCGATCGAAAAACAACGGGCACCATCATATGTCACTCGCTGAGCTCTATCGGTGCACCAAATTTGGTGCGGCTAGCGCAAAATTAAATCTCGCAATTAGAGGACCCCCACGCTATCAGGTTAACCCCCTACGGGGGGCAACATGCCCCCCTCGAGAAAATCAGCCAGTATTGTTTTTCGGCACCCATGTGGACTACCCGCCCACCGAGTTTGGTCGCCATGCGACCAATGGTATGGGGTGGGAAAGCAGATTTTGCCATGTCCACGTGGCGGCACGTGGCACGTGCCACGTGGCACCGATCGAGCGGCGACCGGCACCATCATCTGTCACTCGTCGAGCTCTATCGGTGTACCAAATTTGGTGCGGCTAGCGCAAAATTAAATCTCGCAATCAGAGGACCCCTGGGATATCATATTAACCCCCCCCCCCTAGGGGGGAACGTGCCCCCCTCGAGAAAATCAGCCAATATTGTTTTTTGGCCCCCAGTTGGACTACCCGTCCACCGAGTTTGGTCGCCCTGTGTCTACTAGTATGGGCTGGGCAAGCAGATTTTGCCATGGCCACGTGGCGGCACGTGGCACGTGCCACGTGGCACCGATCGAGCGGCGACCGGCACCATCATCTGTCACTCGTCGAGCTCTATCGGTGTACCAAATTTGGTGTCGGTACATCAAAATTTCCCGAAATCCGAGGACCCCACGCGATAAAAGGTTTACCCCCTGGGGGCTTTTGTTTACCCCCTCGGGGTCGGCAACCCCAAAGGATGTTCCACACCCATGTGGACTACCCGCCCACCGAATTTGGTCGCCCTGCGTCCACCGGTATGGGCGGCACGTGTTGGCAAATGGATCTTGCAGTGCCCCACGTGGCGGCACGTGCCACGTGCCACGTGGCACCGATCGACCGGCCATGGGCACCGGCACCTGGGGGCCGAACTGGCGCATCGGACGGTGCCACGCGCGTGTTGCTGTGCCTCTTCGTCAGCGAGCTGTGGCCAAACGCTTCAGACAGGCAGACAGACATACATACAGACAAAGTCACTACACCAACAGGCTGCCCTAGTATAAACCTCCGGTATTGGACTTCGTCAAAACCTAACGGTTTTGACTAGTGCGGACCCATTTCGGTGGATCGGGTTTGGGTCCGGGGCAAAACCGTAGCCATTTGTTGGAACGTCACGAGGAGCGCCGACAAACAAATTTGGACAAGAAAGGCATAGGAAAAGCAAATGACCTCGATGGGATTCGAACCCGGGACCCCAGTGACACATAAAGAATAGCAGCAGATAGCCCTAACCACAATCTACCCACACATACCAAATTTGGTGCGTCTAGCTCTCATAACTCCCGAGTAGTGGCCGACCGAATTGAGGAACCCGCTAAAAACATTGCACGTGCCTGCCGCACGTGCTTTGGGGGCTCCGCCTTTGCCAACCTCCAAGGTCATCCCGCACCCATGATGACTACTCGCCCACCGAGTTTGGTCGCGTTGAGTCCACTGGTATGGGCGGCACGGCTGGGTAAGCATATTTTGCAGTGGCCACGTGGCGGCACGTAGCACGTGCCACGTGGGACCGATGGAGCGGCGACCGGTACCATCATCTTTCACTCGTCGAGCTCTATCGGTGTACCAAATTTGGTGCGGCTAGCGCAAAAAAAAATCAGGCAATCAGAGGACCCCTGCGATATCAGGTTAACTCCGTACGGGGGGCAACATGCCCCCCTCGCGGAAATCAGCCAATATATTTTTAGGCACCCATGTGGACTAACCGTCCACCGAGTTTGGTCGCCCTGCACCCACTGATATGGCCTGGGTAAGCGGATTTTGCCATGGCCACGTGGCGGCAAGTGGCACGTGCCACGTGGGACCGATCTCCCGGCGACCGGCACCATCATCTTTCACTCGTCGAGCTCTATCGGTGTACCAAATTTGGTGCGGCTAGCGCAAACAAAAATCAGAGGACCCCTGCGATATCAGATTAACCCCCTAAGGGGGGCAACGTGCCCTCGAGAAAATCAGCCAATACTGTTTTACGGCACCCATGTGGACTACCCGCCCACCGAGTTTGGTCGCCCTGCGACCACTGGTATGGGCTGGGCAAGCATATTTTGCCATGACCACGTGGCGACACGTGGCACGTGCCACGTGGCACCGATCGAGCGGCGACCAGCACCATCAGCTGTCACTCGTCGAGCTCTATCGGTGTACCAAATTTGGTGTTGCTACATCCAAATTTCCCGAAATCCGAGGACCCCACGCGATAAAAGGTTTACCCCCTGGGGGCTTTTGTTTACCCCCCTCGGAGTTGGCAACCCCAAAGGATCTTCCGCACCCATGTGGACTACCCGCCCACCGAATTTGGTCGCCCTGCGTCTACTGGTATGGGCGGCACGTGTTGGCAAATAGATTTTGCAATGACCCACGTGGCGGCACGTGGCACGTGGCACGTGGCACCAATCGACATGTGATTGGCACCGACACCTGGGGGCCGAACTGGCGCATCGGACGGCGCCACGCGCGTGTTGCTGTGCCTCTTCGTCAGCGAGCTGTGGCCAAACGCCTCAGACAGACATACAAACAAACATACATACATACAAAGTCACTACACCAACAGGCTGCCCCAGTATAAACCTCCGGTATTTGACTTTGTCAAAACCTAACGGTTTTGACTAGTGCGGACCCATTTCGGTGGATCGGGTTTGGGTCCGGGGCAAAACCGTAGCCATTTGTTGGAACGTCACGAGGAGCGCCGACAAACATATTTGGACTAGAAAAGCATAGAAAAAGCAAATGCTCTCGATGGGATTCGAACCCGGGACTCCAGCGCCAAATATAGCATGGCAGCAGATAGCCCTGACGACGCACTACACACAAATACCAAATTTGGTGCGTCTAGCTTTCATAACTCCCGAGTAGTGGCCGACCGAATTGAGGAACCCGCTAAAAATATTGCACGTGCCTGCCGCACGTGCTTTGGGGGTGCTACCTTTGCCACCCTCTAAGGTCACCCCGCACCCATGAGGACTACTCGCCCACCGAGTTTGGTGGCGTTGAGTCCACTGGTATGGGCGGCACGGTTGGGTAAGCAGATTTTGCAGTGGCCACGTGGCGGCACGTGGCACGTGCCACGTGGCACTGATCGAACAACAACCGGCACCATCATCTTTCACTCTTCGAGCTCTATCGGTGTACCAAATTTGGTGTGGCTAGCGCAAAAATAAATCCGGCAATCAGAGGACCCCTGGGATATCAGATTAACCCCCCATAGGAGGGGTCACGTGCCCCCTCGAGAAAATCAGCCAATATTGTTTTTCGGCACCCATGTGGACTACCTGCCCACCGAATTTAGTCGCCCTGCGTCCACTGGTATGGGCTGGGCAAGCAGATTTTGCCTTGGCCACGTGGCGGCAGGTGGCACGTGCCACGTGGCACCGATCGAGCGGCGACCGGCACCATCAGCTGTCACTCGTCGAGCTCTATCGGTGTACCAAATTTGGTGTTGCTACATCAAAATTTCCCGAAATCCGAGGACCCCACGCGATAAAAGGTTTACCCCCTGGGGGCTTTTGTTTAACCCCATCGGGGTCGGCAACCCCAAAGGATCTTCCGCACCCATGTGGACTACCCGCCCACCGAATTTGGTCGCCCTGCGTCTACTGGTATGGGCGGCACGTGTTGGCAAATGGATTTTGCAATGACCCACGTGGCGGCACGTGGCACGTGGCACGTGGCACCGATCGACATGTGATGGGCACCGACACCTGGGGACCGAACTGGCGCATCGGACGGTGCCACGCGCGTGTTGCTGTGCTTTTTCGTCAGCGAGCTGTGGCCAAACGCCTCAGACAGACATACATACAAACAGACATACAAAGTCACTACACCAATAGGCTGCCCCAGTATAAACCTCCGGTATTTGACTTTGTCAAAACCTACGGTTTTGACTAGTGCGGACCCATTTCGGTGGATCGGGTTTGGGTCCGGGGCAAAACCGTAGCCATCATTTCACGAGGAAGCAGATTTTGCATGGCCACGTGGCGGCACGTGCCACGTGGCACCGATCGAGCGGCGACCGGCACCATCATCTGTCACTCGCCGAACTCTATCGGTGTACCAAATTTGGTGTCGCTACATCAAAATTTCCCGAAATCCGAGGACCCCACGCGATAAAAGGTTTACCCCGCTGGGGGCTTTCGTTTGCCCCCTCGGGGTCGGCAACCGCAAAGGATTTTCCGCACCCATGTGGACTACTCGCCCACCGAATTTGGTCGCCCTGCGTCCACACGTGTGGGCGGCACGTGTGGGCAAATGGATTTTGCAATGCCCCACGGGGCGGCACGTACCATGTGCCACGTGGCACCGATCGACCGGCCACCGGAACGGGCACCTGGGGGCCGAACTGTCGCATCGGACGGTGCCACGCGCGTGTTGTTGTGCCTCTTCGTCAGCGAGCTGTGGCCAAACGCCTCAGACAGACAAACAGACAAACATACAGACAGACAAAGTCACTACACAAATAGGCTGCCCCAGTATAAACCTCCGGTATTTGACTTCGTCAAAACCTACGGTTTTGACTAGTGCGGACCCATTTCGGTGGATCAGGTTTGGGTCCGGGGCAAAACCGTAGCCATTTGTTGGAACGTCACGAGGAGCGCCGACAAACAGAATTGGACAAGAAAAACATAGAAAAAGCAAATGCCCTCGATGGGATTCGAACCCGGGACTCCAGCAACAAATAAAGAATAGCAGCAGATAGCCCTAACCACAATCTACCCACACATACCAAATTTGGTGCGTCTAGCTCTCATAACTCCCGAGTAGTGGCCGACCGAATTGAGGAACCCGCTAAAAACATTGCACGTGCCTGCCGCACGTGCTTTGGGGGCTCCGCCTTTGCCAACCTCCAAGGTCATCCCGCACCCATGATGACTACTCGCCCACCGAGTTTGGTCGCGTTGAGTCCACTGGTATGGGCGGCACGGTTTGGTAAGCAGATTTTGCAGTGGCCACGTGGCGGCACGTAGCACGTGCCACGTGGGACCGATGGAGCGGCGACCGGCACCATCATCTTTCACTCGTCGAGCTCTATCGGTGTACCAAATTTGGTGCGGCTAGCGCAAAAAAAAATCAGGCAATCAGAGGACCCCTGCGATATCAGGTTAACTCCGTACGGGGGGCAACATGCCCCCCTCGCGGAAATCAGCCAATATGTTTTTAGGCACCCATGTGGACTAACCGTCCACCGAGTTTGGTCGCCCTGCACCCACTGATATGGCCTGGGTAAGCGGATTTTGCCATGGCCACGTGGCGGCAAGTGGCACGTGCCACGTGGGACCGATCTCCCGGCAACCGGCACCATCATCTTTCACTCGTCGAGCTCTATCGGTGTACCAAATTTGGTGCGGCTAGCGCAAAAAAAAATCCGGCAATCAGAGGACCCCTGCGATATCAGATTAACCCCCCTAAGGGGGGCAACGTGAACAAATTAATTAACCCCTCGAGAAAATCAGCCAATATTGTTTTTCGGCACCGATGTGGACTACCCGCCCACCGAGTTTAGTCGCCCTGCGACCACTGGTATGGGCTGGGCAAGCATATTTTGCCATGACCACGTGGCGGCACGTGGCACGTGCAACGTGGCACCGATCGAGCGGCGACCGGCATCATCAGCTGTCTCTCGTCGAGCTCTATCGGTGTACCAAATTTGGTGTTGCTACATCAAAATTTCCCGAAATCCGAGGACCCCACGCGATAAAAGGTTTACCCCCTGGGGGCTTTTGTTTACCCCCTCGGGGTCGGCAACCCCAAAGGATCTTCCGCACCCATGTGGACTACCCGCCCACCGAATTTGGTCGCCCTGCGTCTACTGGTATGGGCGGCACGTGTTGGCAAATAGATTTTGCAATGACCCACGTGGCGGCACGTGGCACGTGGCACGTGGCACCGATCGACATGTGATTGGCACCGACACCTGGGGGCCGAACTGGCGCATCGGACGGCGCCACGCGCGTGTTGCTGTGCCTCTTGGTCAGCGAGCTGTGGCCAAACGCCTCAGACAGACATACAAACAAACATACATACATACAAAGTCACTACACCAACAGGCTGCCCCAGTATAAACCTCCGGTATTTGACTTTGTCAAAACCTAACGGTTTTGACTAGTGCGGACCCATTTCGGTGGATCGGGTTTGGGTTTGGGGCAAAACCGTAGCCATTTGTTGGAACGTCACGAGGAGCGCCGACAAACAGATTTGGACTAGAAAAGCATAGAAAAAGCAAATGCTCTCGATGGGATTCGAACCCGGGACTCCAGCGCCAAATATAGGATGGCAGCAGATAGCCCTGACGACGCACTACACACAAATACCAAATTTGGTGCGTCTAGCTTTCATAACTCCCGAGTAGTGGCCGACCGAATTGAGGAACCCGCTAAAAACATTGCACGTGCCTGCCGCACGTGCTTTGGGGGTGCTACCTTTGCCACCCTCTAAGGTCACCCCGCACCCATGAGGACTACTCGCCCACCGAGTTTGGTGGCGTTGAGTCCACTGGTATGGGCGGCACGGTTGGGTAAGCAGATTTTGCAGTGGCCACGTGGCGGCACGTGGCACGTGCCACGTAGCACTGATCGAACAACAACCGGCACCATCATCTTTCACTCTTCAAGCTCTATCGGTGTACCAAATTTGGTGCGGCTAGCGCAAAAGAAAATCCGGCAATCAGAGGACCCCTGGGATATCAGATTAACCCCCCATAGGAGGGTCACGTGCCCCCTCGAGAAAATCAGCCAATATAGTTTTTCGGTACCCATGTGGACTACCTGCCCACCGAATTTAGTCGCCCTGCGTCCACTGATATGGGCTGGGCAAGCATATTTTGCCTTGGCCACGTGGCGGCACGTGGCACGTGCCACGTGGCACCGATCGAGCGGCGACCGGCACCATCAGCTGTCACTCGTCGAGCTCTATCGGTGTACCAAATTTGGTGTTGCTACATCAAAATTTCCCGAAATCCGAGGACCCCACGCGATAAAAGGTTTACCCCTGGGGGCTTTTGTTTAACCCCCTCGGGGTCGGCAACCCCAAAGGATCTTCCGCACCCATGTGGACTACCCGCCCACCGAATTTGGTCGCCCTGCGTCTACTGGTATGGGCGGCACGTGTTGGCAAATGGATTTTGCAATGACCCACGTGGCGGCACGTGGCACGTGGCACGAGGCAACGATAGACATGTGATTGGCACCGACACCTGGGGGCCGAACTGGCGCATCGGACGGTGCCACGCGCGTGTTGCTGTGCCTTTTCGTCAGCGAGCTGTGGCCAAACGCCTCAGACAGACATACAAACAAACATACATACATACAAAGTCACTACACCAACAGGCTGCCCCAGTATAAACCTCCGGTATTTGACTTTGTCAAAACCTACGGTTTTGACAAGTGCGGACCCATCTTTGTGATCGTGTTTGGGTCCGGGGCAAAACCGTAGCCATCATTTCACGAGGAAGCAGATTTTGCATGGCCACGTGGCGGCACGTGGCACGTGCCACGTGGTACCGACCGGCACCATCAACTGTCACTCGCCGAGCTCTATCGGTGTACCAAATTTGGTGTCGCTACATAAAAATTTCCCGAAATCCGAGGACCCCACGCGATAAAAGGTTTTCGTTTGCCCTGGGGGCTTTCGTTTGCCCCCCTCGGGGTCGGCAACCGCAAAGGATTTTCCGCACCCATGTGGACTACCCGCCCACCGAATTTAGTCGCCCTGCGTCCACACGTGTGGACGGCACGTGTGGGCAAATGGATTTTGCAATGTCCCAGGTGGCGGCACGTACCACGTGCCACGTGGCACCAATCGACCGGCCACCGGCACCGACACCTGGGGGCCGAACTGGCGCATCGGACGGTGCCACGCGCGTGTTGCTGTGCCTCTTCGTCAGCGAGCTGTGGCCAAACACCTCAGACAGACAAACAAACAAACAGACAGACATACAAAGTTACTACACCAATAGGCTGCCCCAGTATAAACCTCTGGTATTTGACTTCGTCAAAACCTACGGTTTTGACTAGTGCGGACCCATTTCGGTGGATCGGGTTTGGGTCCGGGGCAAAACCGTAGCCATCATTTCACGAGGAAGCAGATTTTGCATGGCCACGTGGCGGCACGTGCCACGTGGCACCGATCGAGCGGCGACCGGCACCATCATCTGTCACTCGCCGAACTCTATCGGTGTACCAAATTTGGTGTCGCTACATCAAAATTTCCCGAAATCCGAGGACCCCACGCGATAAAAGGTTTACCCTCCTGGGGGCTTTTGTTTACCCCCCTCGGGGTCGGCAACCGCAAAGGATTTTCCGCACCCATGTGGACTACCCGCCCACCGAATTTGGTCGCCCGGCGTCCACATGTGTGGGCGGCACGTGTGGGCAAATGGATTTTGCAATGTCCCACGGGGCGGGACGTACCACGTGCCACGTGGCACCGATCGATCGGTGACCGACACCGGCACCTGGGGGCCGAACTGGCGCATCGAACGGTGCCACGTGCGTGTTGCTGTGCCTCTTCGTCAGCGAGCTGTGGCCAAACGCCTCAGACAGACAAACAGACAGACAAACAGACATACAAAGTCACTACCCCAATAGGCTGCCCCAGTATAAACCTCTGGTATTTGACTTTGTCAAAACCTACGGTTTTGACTAGTGCGGACCCATTTCGGTGGATCGGGTTTGGGTCCGGGGAAAAACCGTAGCCATATACTACGGTTTTGACTAGTGCGGACCCATTTCGGTGGATCGGGTTTGGGTCCGGGGCAAAACCGTAGCCATTTGTTGGAACGAAGAGCGCCGACAAACATACTTGGACAAGAAAAGCATAGAAAAAGCAAATGCCCTCGATGGGATTCGAACCCGCGACTCCAGCGCCAAATATAGCATGGCCGCAGATAGCCCTGGCCACCACCTACCCCAAAACACCAAATTTGGTGCGGCTAGCTGTCATAAATCGCGAGTAATGGCCGGCCGAAATGAGGACGCCGCTAAAAAAAGGTTACACGTGCCTGCCGCACGTGCTTTGGGGGTGCCACCGTCGCCACCCCCCAAGGTAACCCTGCGCTCATAAGGACTACCCGCCCACCGAGGTTGGTCGCGTTGAGTCCACTGGTATGGGCGGCACGGCTGGGTAAGCAGATTTTGCAGTGGCCACGTGGCGGCACGTGGCGCGTGCCACGTGGCACCGATCGAGCGGCGACCGGCACCATCATCTGTCACTCGTTGAGCTCTATCGGTGCACCAAATTTGGTGCGGCTAGCGCAAAATAAAATCCCGCATTCAGAGGACCCCTGCGATATCAGGTTAACCCCCTAGGGGGGGGGGGGGGGGGGGGGCAACGTGCCCCCCTCGAGGAAATCAGCCAGTATTGTTTTTCGGCACCCATGTGGACTACCCGCCCACCGAGTTTGGTCGCCCTGCGACCACTGGTATGAGCTGGGAAAGCAGATTTTGCAGTGGCCACGTGTCGGCACGTGGCACGTGCCACGTGGCACCGATCGAGCGGCAACCGGTACCATCATCTGTCACTCGCCGAGCTCTATTGGTGTACCAAATTTGGTGTTGCTACATCAAAATTTCCCGAAATCCGAGGACCCCACGCGATAAAAGGTTTAACCCCCTGGGGGCTTTTGTTTACCCCCCTCGGGGTCGGCAACCCCAAAAGATTTTCTGCACCCATGAGGACTACCCGCCCACGAAGTTTGGTCGCCCTGTGTCCACTAATATGGGCTGGGCAAGCATATTTTGCCATGGCCACGTGGCGGCACGTGGCACGTGCCACGTGGCACCGATCGAGCGGCGACCGGCACCATCATCTGTCACTCGTCGAGCTCTTTCGCTGTACCAAATTTGGTGTCGCTACATCAAAATTTCCCGAAATCCGAGGACCCCACGTGATAAAAGGTTTACCCCTGGGGGCTTTTGTTTACCCTCCTCGGGGTCGGCAACCCAAAAGGATCTTCCGCACCCATGTGGACTACCCGCCCACCGAATTTGGTCGCCCTGCGTCTACTGGTATGGGCGGCACGTGTTGGCAAAGGATTTTGCAATGGCCCACGTGTCGGCACGTGCCACGTGCCACGTGGCACCGATCGACCTGTGATTGGCACCGGCACCTGGGGGCCGAACTGGCGCATCGGACGGTGCCACGCGCGTGTTGCTGTGCCTCTTCGTCAGCGAGCTGTGGCCAAACGCCTCATACAGACAAACATACATACAGACAGACAAAGTCACTACACCAATAGGCTGCCCCAGTATAAACCTCCGGTATTTGACCTTGTCAAAACCTACGGTTTTGACTAGTGCGGACCCATTTCGGTGGATCGGGTTTGGGTCCGGGGTAAAACCGTAGCCATTTGTTGGAACGTCACGAGGGGCGCCGACAAACAAAATTGGACAAGAAAAGCATAGAAAAAGCAAATGTCGGCGATGGGATTTGAACCCGGGACTCCAGCAACACATAAAGAATAGCAGCAGTTAGTCCTAACCACAATCTACCCACCCATACCAAATTTGGTGCGGCTAGCTGTCATAAATCGCGAGTAATGGCCGGCCGAAATGAGGACGCCGCTAAAAAAGGTTGCACGTGCCAGCCGCACGTGCTTTGGAGACGCCACCGTCGCCACCCCCCAAGGTCACCCCGCACCCATGATGACTACCCGCCCACCGTTTTGGTCGCGTTGAGTCCACTGGTATGGGCGGCACGGCTGGGTAAGCATATTTTGCAGTGGTCACGTGGCCGCACGTGGCACGTGCCACGTGGCACCGATCGAGCGGCGACCGGCACCATCATCTTTCACTCGCCGAGCTCTATCGGTGCACCAAATTTGGTGCGGCTAGCGATAAAAAATCCCGCAATCAGAGGACCCCTGCGATATCAGATTAAACCCCCTAGGGGGGCAACGTGCCCCCCCTCGAGAAAATCAGCCAATATTGTTTTTCGGCACCCATGTGAACTACCCGACCACCGAGTTTGGTCGCCCTGTGTCCACTGGTATGGGCTGGGCAAGCAGACTTTGCAGTGGCCACGTGGCGGCACGTGGCACGTGCCACGTAGCACCGATCGAGCGGCGACCGGCACCATCATCTGTCACTCGCAGAGCTCTATCGGTGCACCAAATTTGGTGCGGCTAGCGCAAAATAAAATCCCGCAATCAGAGGACCCCTTCGATATCAGGTTAACCCCCCTAGGAGGGGTCACGTGCCCCCTCGAGAAAATCAGCCAATATTGTTTTTCGGCACCCATGTGGCCTACCCGCCCACCGAGTTTGGTCGCCCTGCGACCACTGGTATGGGCTGGGAAAGCAGATTTTGCCATGGCCACGTGGCGGCACGTGCCACGTGGGACCGATCGAGCGGCGACCGGCACCATCATCTGTCACTTGCTGAGCTCTATCGGTGAACCCAATTTGGTGCGGCTAGCGGGAAAAAATCCCGCTATCAGAGAACCCCGGCATATCAGGCTAACCCCCCTAGGGGGGGGGGGGGGGGGGGCGCAACGTACCCACCTCGAAAAAAAAAATCAGCCAGTATCGTTTTTCGGCACGTATGTGGGCTACCCACCACCGAGTTTGGTCGCCCTGCGACCACTGTTATGGGCTGGGCAAGCTTACTTTGCAGTGGCCACGTGGCGACACGTGGCACGTACCACGTGGTACCGGTCGAGCGTCGACCGGCACCATCATCTGTCACTTGCTGAGCTCTATCGGTGAACCCAATTTGGTGCGGCTAGCGGGAAAAAATCCCGCTATCAGAGGACCCCCGGCATATCAGGCTAACCCCCCTAGGGGGGGGGGGGGGGGGGGGCAACGTGCCCCCATCGAGAAAATCAGCCAATATTTTTTTTCGGCACCCATGTGGACTACCCGCCCACCGAGTTTGGTCTCCCAGCGTCCACTGGTATGGGCTGGGCAAGCATATTTTGCCATGGCCACGTGGCGGCACGTGGCACGTGCCATGTGGCACCGATCGAGCGGCGACCGGCACCATCATCTGTCACTCGTCGAGCTCTATCGGTGCACCAAATTTGGTGCGACTAGCGCAAAATAAAATCCCGCATTCAGAGGACCCCTGCGATATCAGGTTAACCCCCCTAGGGGGGGGGGGGGGGCAACGTGCCCCCTCGAGGAAATCAGCCAGTATTGTTTTTCGGCACCCATGTGGACTACCCGCCCACCGAGTTTGGTCGCCCTGCGACCACTGGTATGGGCTGGGAAAGCAGATTTTGCAGTGGCCACGTGGCGGCACGTGGCACATGCCACGTGGCACCGATCGAGCGGCGACCGGCACCATCATATTTCACTCGCCGAGCTCTATCGGTGTACCAAATTTGGTGCGGCTACATCAAAATTTCCCGAAATCCGAGGACCCCACGCGATAAAAGGTTTAACCCCCTGGGGGCTTTTGTTTACCCCCTTCGGGGTCGGCAACCCCAAAATATTTCTCGCACCCATGTGGACTACCCGCCAACCGAGTTTGGTCGCCCTGTGTCCACTGGTATGGGCTGGGCAAGCATATTTTGACATGGCCACGTGGCGGCACGTGGCACGTGCCACGTGGCACCGATCGAGCGGCGACCGGCACCATCAGCTGTCATTCGTCGAGCTCTATCAGTTTACCAAATTTGGTGTTGCTACATCAAAATTTCCCGAAATCCGAGGACCCCACGCGATAAAAGGTTTACCCCCCTGGGGGCTTTTGTTTACCCCCCTCGGGGTCGGCAACCCCAAAGGATCTTCCGCCCCCATGAGGACTACCCACCCACCGAGTTTGGTCGCCCTGCGTCCACCGGTATGGGCGGCACGTGTTGGCAAATGGATCTTGCAGTGCCCTACGTGGCGGCACGTGGCACGTGGCACGTGGCACCGATCGACATGTGATTGGCACCGGCACCTGGGGGCCGAACTGGCGCATCGGACGGTGCCACGCGCGTGTTGCTGTACCTCTTCGTCAGCGAGCTGTGGCCAAACGCCTCAGACAGACATACAAACGAACATACATACATACATACATACAAAGTCACTACACCAACAGGCTGCCCCAGTATAAACCTCCGGTATTTGACTTTGTCAAAACCTACGGTTTTGACTAGTGCGGACCCATTTCGGTGGATCGGGTTTGGGTCCGGGGCAAAACCGTAGCCATCATTTCACGAGGAAGCAGATATTGCATGGCCACGTGGCGGCACGTGGCACGTGCCACGTGGCACCGACCGGCACCATCAACTGTCACTCGCCGATCTCTATCGGTGTACCAAATTTGGTGTCGCTACATACAAATTTCCCGAAATCCGAGGACCCCCACGCGATAAAAGGTGTACCCCTGGGGGCTTTCGTTTGCCCCCCTCGGGGTCGGCAACAGCAAAGGATTTTCCGCACCCATGTGGACTACCCGCCCACCGAATTTGGTCGCCCTGCGTCCACACGTGTGGGCGGCACGTGTGGGCAAATGGATTTTGCAATGTCCCACGTGGCGGCACGTACCACGTGCCACGTGGCACCAATCGACCGGCCACCGGTACCGGCACCTGGGGGCCGAACTGGCGCATCGGACGGTGCCACGCGCGTGTTGCTGTGCCTCTTCGTCAGCGAGCTGTAGCCAAACGCCTCAGACAGACAGACAAACAAACAGACATACATACAAAGTCACTACACCAACAGGCTGCCCCAGTATAAACCTCTGGTATTTGACTTCGTCAAAACCTACGGTTTTGATTAATCATCTAGAGTTACTGTCCAGGCCACGCCTGGCGGTCGCTCGAGTACGCCTGCGGCGGGAGCGGGGGCGGCTCGACCTGCCTTCAGGTTCAGCGGGGCGGGAGGGTGACTGGGAGGGCGAGGAGCAGGTTGTCACTCTCAGAGAGTCGGGGAGGGGGAGCAGGTGGGCCGGGAGCTGGAGCGGGAGGGCGGGGACTGGGCGGGGTTGCGGGTGGCTTTCAGGGAGACGGCTCTCATCAGGGAGTCGTCGGAAGAGGGGTCCTCCGAGGATCGGCGCTCCGCTGGTGCTGCGGAGGCCGGGGAGGGGGGGGGGGGGGCAGAGTCGGTGTTCGGCTCGGCTGGGGAGCGCGGTACCGGTGGCTCCGACAGGGGGGGGGGGGTCGGGGAACCGGGCTGGCGGTCGGGGGGTCTGGCGGGAGGCCGGTGGGGTGGGGGGAGGTACCGGGAGGGGGAGGGCCGGCCAAGCGCCGGGGGTGAAGTCTGGGCTGAGGGAGGGGGGGGGGGGGGTCCGGTGGGCGCCGACTTTCCCGTTCCGCCTCGCTCGCGAGGGCCTAGGCCCTGCAGCGGCGGTCCCAGGCAGGGTGGGCCTGGTCGCACGTGGCGCAGCGTGCTGCGCGCGTGCACCCGTCCGTGGCGTGGTCGCCTGCGCACCGGCCACAGGTGGCGGTGCGCGCCCGGCACGTCCACTTGGTGTGGTCGTAGTGCCAGCGCTGCCGACACTGCCGGGGGGGGGGGGGAGGGGGGAGGGATCCACTCCCTGACGGGGGCAGCCACGTACCCACAATGAATGTGGGTAAGTAGCTCCTTGCCTCGGAAGCGGAGCCGAAGCAGTGGGTTAGGCTGGTCGGGTCGCTTCCTCGATGGATTGAGGCGGATGACCTCGCACACCCCTTGGTGTGCGAGTTCTCGGAGGATCATCTCCTCCGAGAGTTGGGCGATGTCTGGGCACCAGACCAGACCCTCCACGGAGTTGAGGTGCGCCGGGGCCTCCACGGCGACCTCTACTCCAATGAAGTTGGTCCTTGCCAAGATGCTGACGTTCTGTTCGGACGTCAGCGTCTCGATCAGGAGAGCTCCCGATCGAATTGGCTTGGCGCTAGCTACGTCGCCACAGATGGCGACCAGCCAACGCCGGACCGAGAACGGATTGGCATGCCGAAATGGCATGCCATCCACTCGCCACATAAGGAGGCAAGCGGGTCCGTCCGGGGGGTGGGGTCGGGGGGGAGCCGAGCTCCAGGTCGGTCCCTGGGAGGCCCCTGAGGGGGGCAGGGAGTGGAACCGACCGGGGGGGGGGGGGGGGGGGGGGTGCGCGGTCGCGCACCGGGGGACCCCTGAGGGGGTCGGGGGGTCCGGGGGGTAGCCATCGTTACTCAAAAGGACCAAGATAGGGTTAAATTGGGGCCTAACTTGTTACTTTAACTTGCAACACACGACAGACCGGGTTGGCAACTGCAAATAAAACTAGAAAAAGTGGAGGGGACCTAATCCGTGGAGGAGGCCTATTGCCAATACAAATTTGTATCTAAAGAGACTACCTACTTAAAAATAGCTAAGGCCTACCTATATAAGGGTCTAACAACCCTGCCACACGCACGTGGTCAGGGTTCCGCACCCGGAAGCGGTGAAGGGCTGGCGAAGGCTGGCTGTGGCTGGCTGGCTGGCTGGCTGGCGAAGGTCCATGTCGAGTGACGACGATAGGCGTCCGAGGTCGCGCGGCTCCTTTTATACGGCGGCGGCTGCGCCGCCGCCCACTGGCGGATCCAGGGGGGGGGGGGGGGGCAATCCGGCCATGCCCCCCCCAAAAGCCTGGAAGGGGGGCCAACATGTCTTTTGCCCCCCTCCCCCCAAAATATATATATATATATATATATATAATATATATATATATATATATATATATATATATATATATATATATATATAACTATAATGAGCCTCAACGCATATAAAAAACAATAAAATTCCGTGTTCTGTGAAATTTTAAGAAACAAAAATGAACACGTTCATAAATAATGATTTCGTCGTCGACAAAGGAATAACTAGACTCACGACTTCATATTTAGTAAATGCCTTCATATGGAAGCATCTTATAATTTGGAAGCGCAGGTCTTGTGTCAAATGTGGCGAAATTGTTGTGAATAGTAGCCGCTCCTCTTATCATGCGTTGCACGGGATGTGGGTTTGTATTTGTTTTAAAACATTGGGTTAAAAATAGCTAGCTACTGTTGCAGCCCGGGTGGTTTGAAGGTCTTCCCCGGACACCTAGACACTGCCAAGTGCCATGAAGAGGCAGGCAAGTTTGAGCCACTTCTTTAAAAAGAAGAAAAAAGGAGAAGTATGCTTCCTAGTTCCTATCAGTTCCTATACATGTTCAAGCTGGTACCTAATGGTCACAATTTCAATAACAACAAATATGAGTAGAGATGTATCATTTTCATCGCAACTTGCTCCTCCCCTTTGACAAATTAAAAGGGAGCGAAGGGGTGGAAGAGCCATCCTAAATGCTGATAGTGTCAAATGTGACCCTCTGACATTGTGTGATTCATGTGTTATGATCCTCCTGCATCTATGGCAAAAGCCATTCAGGGTAGGGACAAGAGACCTCATGCTAATGCC
This sequence comes from Chirona hameri, assembly GCA_036785665.1. Taxonomy (NCBI): domain Eukaryota; kingdom Metazoa; phylum Arthropoda; class Thecostraca; order Balanomorpha; family Balanidae; genus Chirona; species Chirona hameri. The sequence continues at coordinate 46,526 of JAXIVJ010000762.1, read as the reverse complement.
TGGAATAGGTCATCATAGGTCTCCTTACAAAAGCTCAATTGTTGAAGGGACATTCCCACCTAAAAACTAAAATTTGATATGTGATAGAGCCAGTTTCTCCTGTTTTACCAGTCCAGTTTGTTTAAAGTTAACCCTCAATTGTTTCAATTGTTTATCTTCATTTGAAGTTTTGTTTTCTGTATCTACTTTTTTAAATTTGCCTTTACTGCACACTTTCTTTATTTACATTTAATAATTTAAGTATAGGAGGTACTTTTCCTAATAAAGCACCTTAAGTTTGTGAAGTAGACAATCTTCAAATGAGTATTGTAAACAATTGCGGGAAACTTTTTCAAAATGAACTGGACTGGTAAAACAGGTCAAAGTGACTCTACTACATATCAAATACTAAAAAGGTGAGGATGACCCTTTCATGGTAAGTTTAAATGCATGCAAAAATATTACTGAATTTAACATTTGCGGAAACACTTTACCAGCACAAATATAAGATACTTAAACTAATTACAATCAAAATGTGTTTATCATCTTCTTTCTCAGGTGTTTGTTTTCACTTTCCACCAAAGGACCACTGTATTTTCTACACTACACCAGTGTCCCAAAATTCCATTTTTGTTTGGGTGTCAGAGTGGAAAGTCTGAGCCAAAAAAGACCTTGAGAGTGGACAATTATGTAGAAAGTGGTGCAATATTGATTTATGTTTTGAATCTGAAAAGCAGTAGTTTTCGTTGAAATCATGTATTTTTAGTCAATATTTGTCGGAATACCACAATTCATAATTTGGGAGTGGAAAATTCACTTCTAAATGGGGAGTGAGAGTGGAAAATTATTCACATTTGGGTGTCATTTCCCACCCAAATTGACAAATTTTGGGACACTGCACCACACCATCTATACTTTCTGGTCCCAACGCCATCTATATTATTAGTTTTAAGCCTAACTGAAGCCAAAAATCTTAAAATTATTTACTGTGATCTTAGATTATTCAACAGCAGTGTTTAGATAAGTGATAGCTATGACCTTAGATAATTGGTTTTCAAATTCTGGGTAATTACTAATTACCCCAAATTGTAGGTTATGAAACAGGAGTATCTTAAAGGAAATATCCCACCTTCATAATGGGGAATGGGACCGAGATAGCAGTTTTTAAGCTCATGTCAGGAAATCACTTTTTACACCTTTGTTCAGTCTGTACACCATCAAATATCAAAGATATGTACTGTTTCATCCTAAAAAGTGGTCCTTATGGATCTTATACACACACTTCATATGGATGCATATGGTATGTGCTACCATATACATCAGCAAGCAATCCTTTTGTGAAACACAGTGTTAGGTGATTTGTGTTATAATTGTTGGATTATATTAACATTTAAATTTACTGTTTTGATAGATATTTGATTTTATTCAAGTTCTGAGTTGTTAGATCTTCTTTGAAGCAGAAAATGCCATAACATTATGCGCCACTGCCCACTTTTGAAATGTGTGCCACACTTTATAATCCATACCAAATATGTGAGTCTGTGTTATCAAAATATATTGCTTTTGAAAATTGTTTTTTGGGGTTATAACTTATATCTTGAAAATTTAGTCAACCCAATGGCATATTTATTATTTATTGGTAAAAATACACTATATTAGCACATCCATAGCAATTTGGCAAGGTGGGATGTTTCCTTTAATGACGATGGTGGTGGTCTCATGATGGTGGTCGTCACTGGACAATGCACATCATTCTATCCCAGTTTCTGTTTCTGTCGCTTTGTGGTATAGAAGTAACGCGGTGGTGGTTAGAGGAGAATTGTGTAGAATTGTTAAAAATTGGTTACAATTGTTAAGGAGACTCGTACCGATTACTCCAATACTCGAATCTTCCTATTTAATGCGAAGCATCGTATCACTCCATTCGTCCTCATATTTTGTCATTTCCTTCCTTAGCTCCTCCCCGAGTGCACCATCCTCAACGTCCACTCCTGTTCCGGAGCCACCAGCCGAGTCGACCGGAGCGACAACCTCCGCCAGCGTCACCTGCCCTGTTGCCTCGAATCCTGGGCTGAACGAAGACGAATCAGCGCCGGAGGCGTCCGCTGAACCAGATAAGGCCTCCGTCAGCACCCCCCAGACGAGCGTAACTCCGAAAGACTTCGGGCCACTGCATCGGTGGCTCAACGACAGACGACCAGAAGATGGCCGGGTTAACGGACAGATGGTGTCCATCCCGAAAAGAAGACTTCCCCGTCTCCTATCACAAGAAGCAGGGAGTGACTCGTCCACGCCGTCTCCATGAGGACCATCTGGGGCGTTTCTCATGGCTGGCTGTATCTCCCCTGGGGAACCGGTCCGGAGCGTGGTGCAGCGTCTGTGTCCTCTTTGGCGGCGGGGAAGGTGGCGGTAGAGGTGGCAGCAGGAACCAAGTCCTCGGGAAACTGGTCCTTCGTCCCCTCGTCGACTTCTCCGACCTGACAGGAAAATGTGGTGCTCTGAACATCCACGATAAATCAGAGTATCACTGCACCAACGCGGCCAGGGCGGCGGAGTTCGTCGCCAGACGTCACCATCCTCAGCTGGACGTCGCACTCCAAGTGCAGACCGCCGGTCAGCGGGAGGTCGAGCGGAACCGAGTCATCATCTCGGCCATCGTAGACACCATCAAACTGGCTGCAATGCAGAACATACCCATCCGCGGTCATCGTGATGACGGCCGCATCGACCCCAGCGGCGCCTACCCGGAGGTAAACGACGGGAACTTCCGGATGATGCTGCGCTTCCGCATCCAGTCGGGCGACAGTGCTCTGCAGAAGCACCTGGCTGAAGCAGCCAGAAACGCCCTCTACACCAGCGAACAGGTGCAGAACGCCATTTTGCTGGACATGGCTTCGATGATAAAACATGACATCGCTCAAAGAGTGAGCCGTTCCAAAGTCTAGGCGCTGATGGCAGACGAGACAACGGACTGTTCTAACAGAAAACAGATGGCGCTCGTGGTCCGCTACGTGGATGACCTTCAGGGGCAACTGATCGTCAGGGAGGACCCTGTCGGCCTGGTCGACGTGTTCGCGACCCTCCGTCAGCTGGTTGGCGGAACAGACATGCGGATGTCGGGCGTAAACCTGGCCCGCGTCATCACGACTGCGCTGGCGGAGCTGAAACTGGACAGCGGGGCCATGGTAGCCCAGTGCTACGACGGGGCAGCCTCCATGGCCAGTCAGCGGGTCGGTGTGGCGGCTCAAATCCGGAAGGAGTCACCGCTGGCGCACTATTTTCATTGTGCGGTCCACGCCCTGAACCTGGCAACGTCCCGAATCAACCAGGTGGACGTCATTCGGAACGCCCTGGGCTCTATGGAGACGGTGGTGTTGTTCCTGACGGACGGCGCAAAACGGGAGGAGCTGCTGCGGACAGCCCAGCACGAAAAGCTGGAGGAAGGAGAGCGGTGGAAGCTGGTGAAGCTCTGCCAGACGCGCTTCATCGAGCGGCATGTCGCCGTGGAGCGGTTCTGGGAGCAGCTGCCCGCCGTCTGCCTGGCGCTTGAGCTGATGACGAAGTGGCAGGACCGGCGCACCAGCTCCCAGGCCGCCAACCTCCTGATCGCCGTCACCCAGGGCGAGTTCCTGGTCGGGCTGGCAGTGGCTCAGCGGCTGTCAGGCGTGCTCCGACCCCTCGCCACTGCACTGCAGGAGAGGGGCATGGACCTGGTGCGGTGCCTGGATCTTGTTGATGCCGTCATCAAAGTCCTGGATGACATGCGTGCCAACTCCGACAGCGAGTCCGCCACCCTTATGTCAGTGGCTCACCGACTTGCAGAGAAGATCAACACCGAGATCAGCAAGCCACGGCTGCCAAGCAGATATATCCACAGGATCACTATAGGACGGGACCTGACCGTGGAAGGCTATTTCCGAGTCAACGTCTTTGTCCCTGCCGTCGACGTCGTGCTGACAAACACGAGGGACCGCTTCGGCGTGCACCGGAGGCAGGCGTTCCTGCTCAGCCAGCTCTTGCCGAAGAACGTGGCCGGCGTGACGTGGGAGCAACTGGAGCCGGCCTTCGTCCAGTACGCCAGCCTGGTAGGCGACTGTGTCGAACAGCTGCGGGCTGAGCTCCGAGTCTGGACGGCCATGTGGAGCAACAGGCCTGACACCGAGGCGCCCGTGACGGCGATAGGAGTGCTCAACGAGTGCAGTCAGCGCACGTTCCCGGCGACCCACCGGCTGCTGCAGGTGTTGGCCGTGCTGCCGGTCACAACTGCAGAGGCTGAGCGCCTCTTCTCGAAGGTGACGCGCACGCTCACGGCTCTTCGTTCAACGATGGCTGAAGATCGCCTGGAGGCGCTGATCCTCATCCAAGCCCACCGGGAAAGGCTGCCGGCAACTGACAAGGTGGTGGACCGGTTCGCTGAATCCGGAGCCCGCCGTCTGGACTGCCGACTCCAGATGTGACTGTCCGACCAGTTCTGAATCTGCCTATGGCTGATTAATCCTAGCCCGTCTGTGATATCATACATCCACCCTAAGCCCAGCCCTGCGAAATACATTTATGTCGGTGATTTTCAGTTTGTGTCATCTGACGGAAGAAATGATCTTTTCTTATGAAACAATGACAGCCTACAATTTTATATAATTCATTCAAAATTATCTTACAACGACCAACTCCTAAAGATTCGTGGCGTCATGTAAGGATGAATAGCGAAGAATAAATTACATTAATATTGTATAATTAAATATAAATGAGTTTGCTTTAACATTCATGTTTTTCATTGATTCGTTTTCATTTACATACAATCATACACACGATGTATCGTATCGTATGTATTCCTCCTTCGATATCCCTAAAGGTCAAGAAGCAACAGGCCTTATCCCGCCTGTAGCTCCTCTGTTGTCTGTTTCACCATCTTCTGCTGTGCGGTAGAAACTGCTTCAGCTACCTCGGGTACACCCCTCGGGTAACTAGGCAGCCCGCCCTCGAGACCCAGATTCATCCCTGTGTTACTGTCTCGTCCGTCCGTCCCGTCAGTTCCACGTGGCGTGGGTCGTGGTGCCTTTTCCATCGGTACTTGTGCTTTTGGGGTTGAAGCGCGCTCCTCTCTCCAGACATTTCCAGTCGCCGGCTGTTGTCGCCACATGGCGTCGGCGTTACCGTGCTCCCGCCCCGGTCGTGCGACCACTCGGAGCTGATAGGAGCTCAGCTGGATAGCCCAACGCCCACGCCTCCCTGTTCCGTCTCGTTCCGCGTCGATGGACTTCGGGACACCTGCAAGGACACCTGCGAGGGGTTTATGGTCTGTCACCACCTCGAATTCTGCTCCAACGGTGTACTGATTGAACCGTCGGACTGCATGAACGATAGCCCAAAGCTCTTTATCATACGTCGGCCATCTACGCTGTTGCTTTGACAATACTTTACTGTCATAAGCGATGACCTGTTCTGTGTCACCCTGGCGTTCAGTCAGGACTGACCCAACCGCCGAGTCGCACTGACTTCTCATAGTGAGCACGGCATTCCTGTTCCCTCGAATTCCTTACTGACGCGCACCGCCTCAGTCAGAGTTTGGATGTCTTGGCTGGTTAACTTACCTTGTAGTCGGGCGTCACGCAGACCGCAGATGAAACGACCGCACTGGAATCCCTCCAGAACCTCATTTCCGCCAACGGTATCTGGATACGCCAGTGCACCCAGTTCTCTGATCCTTGCCGCAAAATTCTCGACTGACTCAGAGGGAGCCTGACAAATTTTGCCAAGTTCGGCGTGAGCCTGCAGAGCGCTCACTTGTCTCCCAAATCTGGCGCCCAAGGCTTTTACTACGGAGGCGTATTCTTTCCGCAATTTTGAAGAGAGGGATGCGAACGCATCGAGTGCCATGCCATCCAACAGGCCCACAAGCACCGAGAGACGATCCTCGGCTTCCATGCGTTCTGTCTGGGCTTCGAAGCGGCAGAGCCATTTCTCCCACACTTCTCCAGAGACTCCGCTAAACTTTGGTGACCGAGCCAGGAGTAATGCTGCGGGGTCCATGGTCTTCCCGACCGTACCGTAAGTTATGTCAGACGATAGAAGGACGAGGGGACGGGTAAGAGGTAACAAGAGAGTTCCTCTCTTCCGGGGTTTCGAACTTTAGGTGGCTAATTATTACGAGAGAGTACCTCTCCCTTATAATTCAGAATTGCAGAATTGCCGAATTGCAGTTTACATCTGATATCTCGATTATCATATATGACACATAATACGAGTCGATTCCTAACCTGACCGGACTCACCTCACAGATATTGAAATCCAGATGACCGGCAACCACGTGGTCCGCTTCACTTCTAATTGCACACTCCGAGCACACTGTTCCTATATGATAGCAATGTATAAACGGTCGGCCGCAAAAGTACGTTAAACTTCCTGGTCCTACCGATCGTGCCAAAAATGTTAAGAACCGATTAAGGCCAACCGTTTATTGTCACAATGCGACCAAACTAACAAGGTGAGGCGACCCGCCAGACTGACCCCGTCCGAGTTGGTTTGGTTTGGTTAGGATAAGGCCGCTTCGGTCTATTTGGACCATTGCGCAGCCATGGGATGAAGGAAAAGGGGTAAAGTGGGTCAAAATGAACGCCGACCGGGCAACCGCCCATGCACAGGCCCTTCCCCGCAGCGCGAAGCTGCGAGGAGAGCCCACGCCATGCAGACTGCCACCACTCCCGGGGGGCAGCTCGAGGCCACCACATGCCCGGTGGCCAGCGACCACCAGACCCGGGGTAACGTGGGCGTGACAAAGGATGGAGGACCGGCAGACGGGAGGATCAAAAGGAATCTGGGCAGTGTGGTTCTTGCACTCCAGTGTCGATCAAGCCAGCAAAATTTTACAACTAGTACTCATTGATATCAAGGTATGGTGCGACCGATGGGGTCTGGAAATTTCTCCAAGCAAATCGGCATCCCTAATTTTTTCGAAAAAACCTGCATATGTGGAACCCTACATTCCATTAAAATACAACAATCAAATTATCCCTTTCGTCAAATCATTCAAGTATCTGGGAATAACGCTAGACACGCGTCTCTCGTTCATCCCACACTGCAATGATTTAGTGCAGAGATGTACGCGACGAATTAATATTATGAAGTCATTGGCTGGCCGAGAGTGGGGCGCAGACCGCGCCACTCTCCTCCAGCTATATACTTCACTGATACGCCCAATCTTGGACTATAATGCATTCTTATTTGATGATATATGTTCCCAAAAAATTAAAAAATTGCAAACTGTCCAGAACACTGCCCTGCGGATCGTGACTGGAGCTTGTCGCACCACACACACCACAAACTTACACATCGACACAAACATTCCCACACTCTGCCGCCGACGCAAACACACATTACTCAGATTCTACGCCAGAGCAAGCTCACACCCCACACGCCCAACATTTCACATCTTAAATCACCCCGCACCCACAAGACGACAAACACTACTACAAAAACGACACCCACTCATCAGTCACAGAATCAGACAAACACTCGCACTATTCAACATTCCACACATCAACACAATGCTAACACCGCCACTCACACCTCACTGGCTCGACACAACACCAGACACACACCGCCTCTTCACACACAACAAAAACACAGTCACGGCGGCAGAGACACACACACTTCCACGAACACAAAGCACAACACAACACATACACATACATATACACAGACGGTTCACGGTGCGACGGCCGAACCGGTGGCGCATATTATACTAACAACGCAAACAATAATTTCCGACTACCAGACATAAATAGCATAGATACAGCCGAACTATCAGCGATTTTGTTAACACTAATATATATTAGAAAAGACAAACTGAAAGAAGTAATCATTTGCACAGACTCGTCCGCCTCGCTATCAGCCATTTCACCAATCGGGGATTTTAGGAATCCGTTAGTATTTAAAATTAGACAGTTAATTAAGTATTTGAAAAACAAAAACAACAGCATTAAGTTCCTCTGGATCCCGGGACACGCCGGTATCCCGGGAAACGAGGAAGCCGACAGATTAGCAAAATTGAGCCTGGAGTTACCATCGGAAAACCATTTACCAAGTCCAATATCAGATGTTTTAAATCATATAAATTCCCAACTTAACATATTGCGCCAGCGTGGGTGAGACGCTGCTCCGCATTTCCACCTACATCCAATCAAACTAAAAACACAACATTTTACATCCAGTCATCAGAATTGTCGAGAAAAATAAATAGTACTAGCACGCCTCCGCCTCGGTCACACAAAAATTACTCATTATTATATTATGGAAAACCTTCCGCCGCCAAATTGCCAACACTGCCCAGGATATCCTCGTTACACTATTACACATTTGCTGCTTACCTGCCCAGTGCACGACGCAAAACGCCAGAAAATAATAGAATACACGCAACGGAATCGAATTACTTTAAACTTACAGACGCTGTTGGGTGACAGTTACCCAGAATTGATTGATCTCCTATTTGATTTCCTTTACCAAACACGATTATTTAATCAAATATAACTGTTTTGTTTTGCCTAGCGCAATTTTGGCTTTCTGCGCAGGTTTTTCCCCATTGCGATAGACGCTGTTTTTTTTTATTAGTTAGGAGTTTTCTCCCAGCAAATACACCCCACAACCAGGTCTCGCCGGGGCGCCGGAGCCAGGGGACTGGCAACAGCCTGCCGTTGCAGCAATGATGGCGCCTCGGCTCCATCAACACTGACATCTTTCGCAAGTGTATGTCCAAATGTGTGTGTGTCTGTCTGTGTATGTAATACAAAGTGTATGTATGTGTCTCGTGTTTTATTTAATTTTGACCTAGAACGAAATACTTAACATAAGATAGATATTATATTTTCATTGAACAATAAACTAACGTAAGATAGATATTATATTTTCATTGAACAATGAACTAACGTAAAATAGTCACCCTATTCCATAGCTTGCCCGGGTTCACATAAACCGGTTAACGTAACTCTTTTCCTGGCAAATTGCCAGATGTCACTCCCCACCCGGAAAATGGCTATAGGCCGGTCCGGGAAAAAAAACGCGGCCCGCACGGCAACACCACAATACGCACGAATATAATCGTTCTCCTTGCATCAGATCCCTTTTGATCCTCCCGACAGCCGGTCCTCCATCCTTTGTCACGCCCACATTACCCCGGGTCTGGTGGTCGCTGGCCACCGGGCATGTGGTGGCCTCGAGCTGCCCCCCGGGAGTGGTGGCCGTCTGCATGGCGTGGGCTCTCCTCGCAGCTTCGCGCTGCGGGGAAGGGCCTGTCCATGGGCGGTTGCCCGGTCGGCGTCCATTTTGACCCACTTTACCCCTTCTCCTTCATCCCATTGCTGCGCAATGGTCCAAGTAGACCGAAGCGGCCTTATCCTAACCAAACCAAAAATCTCCTTACATATGTGTATGTGTATGTATGTATATGTATATGTATAGGTATAGCCTATAGGTATAGGTGTAGGTGTAGGTATAGGTATCTGTATGCATGCATCTGTATCTGCATGCATGCATCTGTATCTGTATCTGTATATATACATACCGTGAACTAGTTAGGTCAAGTGTCAACTCCAAAAATGTACCCGACAAATTTGCCCCAGAATGGTTTGGCCCCCTCATGATCCGAAGGGCCCCTTTGAGGTTGCCCCCCCCCCTTACGAAAATCCTGTGTGCGCGCCTGGGAGTGATGCTCAACTATTATCGAAGGAAATTCCCGCTCCTTCTCCGTACCCGTGACGTGCCGACTGCCGTGCTGAGCCGTGTTTTACCAGTCAGCCGCCAGGAGGCGTCGCGTATATAGACCCGGGTCGGTCGGCTGGACACCACACTCCCCACTCAACACAGAAACGATGGCGCTCTCCTTCGTCTGCCTGCTGGCTCTGGTCGCGGTGACGGCCGCATACGCCCCTCCGCAGCCGGCGCGCTGCTACTCGGAACACCTTGGCAAAAACTTCTACAACGGCGACAAGTGGACGGAGCAGGGCTGCCAGCAGGCCGAGTGCATCAACGGCCAGGCCAGCCTGTTGCCGTGCGACTCGGTGGCCACACACGACCCCAGCCGACCGACGGCCCGCTGCCGGCCGGTGGACGGTGTCGCCGACGCCGAGTACCCCGGCTGCTGTCAGACAGCCGTCTGCGATCGCTGCTACTCGCAGCAGCTGGACGGCGTCTTTGACAACGGCGCCGTGTGGGTCGAGTCCGGCTGCACGCAGGCCACCTGCGATAAGGGTGACGTCAGGACGCTGACCTGCGCTCAGGTGAATCTGGAGCCCGGCTGCCGGCTGGAGGACGTTGCCGCCGGCGCCGAGTACCCGGCCTGCTGTCCGACGGCCGTCTGCCCGCGGCCCGACCAGTGCTACTCTGAAGAGCTGGATCAGGTGTTCAACGACGGCGCCGTGTGGAACGAGTCCGGCTGCACCCAGGTCACCTGTCGGAAGGGCAAGGCCGCCCGCCTGCCGTGCGGACTTCTGGCTGCCGAGCCGGGCTGTGTGGTGCAGGACGGCCCGGCCGACGCCCAGTACCCGACCTGCTGCCCGAAGGTGCACTGTCCCACCACCACCACTACTGCCGCCCCCGCACCCGTATACTATTAGGCAATACACCCTATTGTTGAGGCTTCTCTTTGTTCTGTTGCAATCTTTTGTTTTGCGCTGATCTGATCATTGTGAATATTACTTGATAATAATGTTTCTGAACAAAATGTCAAACCATGCAGTGAAAATGAAAAATATATAAATAATATGCAAACATATTTGTTATTGGCATCTCTATATAATTTGTCACGTGATCATCAGAACAGTTTTGACGGATAATGAAGAGCAGTACCAACACATATGGATTATGGAGATAGAACACACCGGTGGACAATACACCTATATAGGTGCTATTTATGCTTGTTCAGAGAGGGCGCGAGCAGACGTGCAAAAAGTGTCACGGCTGTCACGAACACGAACACAAAACGCAAAATGTGTCACAATGACTCTCAGCATGATTTATATCTCCAACTTGCAAACATCATTTAATAAGTGAGTCATTTTTGATCAGCCCTTGAAACTTGAGCCAGAATTAAAGGAAATAGTTCACATTGGAATATTTTTGATTTTTTGATTTTTTTAAATGATTTGATTATATTTTGCAATATATTTACATATTGTCACAAATGGCCATACATCGCGCTGATTCAGGACAGAAGGTCGTACATTATTAATATTATCAAAACACTATAAATACTCTCTGAGTCAGAGTCCTGACGTCACGCGAATGAAAAAAAATGGCTCAGCCAATCAGATTAGAAAGTATTTGCGTAAGGATATATTCGCATTAGAGAAGTGCCAACCGGCGGCAGGCGGTTCGCTTGCTAGCACCAGCTGCAAGCTGATTGGCTGATGGTATAACCTCTTCCCGGGCTACCGACAGCACCGCATTCTTTCGTCAGCACCGCATTCCTTCGCCCCCCCCCAAAAAAAAACAAATATATTCGGATGGAGTCTTTTCAGTCAAGAAAACTTGCAGATAGGAGTTTCACAACACGGGCTACAAAACTGCTCTCAGTTCAAAACCCATGTTGAAGGTGAACCATTTCCTTTAAAGATAACCCACCCCTTGACTCAGCCTTACCTGTTGCATCACCACCAGCCTGCGTAGAACAGAACTTGTCCCAGAATAGATTGTGAACTTGTTGTTGTTGATTTGTTGCCGAATTGCGGTAAGCGCTCAGCATGTTTTCTGTTGATGTGCTGCTTCAAATACTGTTGTTTCCCTTTCCAAGGGTTTTTCCCAATATCCCCCCCCCCCCCACCACCCCAAAGAGTAGCGTCCAGAGGCCTTTTGCATAAAACTTACGAGCCGGATTAAATCTGAGAAAATAAAAGAAAGAACAGATTCTACGAAACTTCGTAATTTGTGTTTCACCAACCTCTTATTTTCTTTATTGAATGTGCTGGATTCTAGGATACGACGTCATACTTTGACGTCAACCTTGGTGAAGCGATCCCAGACTGATGCACCCGTGACTGCTCGAGCATCAGTCTGGGATCACTTCACCAAGGTTGAATGTCATCAGGGTTGCCGTGTAATCATTGTGTTGTGGTCGACTTAACTCTGACTCCAAATATTTGAGACTACGGCTCGACTCTGTCTCACTTGGGTTATGATTTCTTTGCGATTAAAGTCTGACTCAAATAATGGTTTTACTCTGATTCAACTCTCATCTAATGCAAGTTCCTTAACCCGCGCACTGCAGGGGCTTTGCGCCGAACACGAACTGCAGGGGGTTGATTTCCGCCCCCCTGATATCTCGAAAACTACGCTACGTAGCGAAAAGAGAAAAACGGCATTTGATAGCTTGATAAATGTTCTATCGAAAGTATTTTGTATTGTTTTAAGTCAGATCAAAATTCAGGTCACCAGAGGTCATCAAAGGTCAAATTTTCCAGTTTTTGTCCTGTTTTAGGACATCGCTCCAGAAATTCCCCTTATCTCAGAAACTATGCTAGTTAGAAACAAACGGAAAAAAACGCCAGCCATTGAAATTTTCAATCGGTGAGGTGTCCTCAAATTTGATCTCAGGTCATTATTTGAGGCTCCAGAGGTCAAAAAAGGAAAAAATGCAGTTTTTGTAATCGTTTTTCGCTATTAACTTTTTTCTTAATAAAGATAACGAATTTGTTTTTACGCCATTGTGTTTATCCTGTCAAGGCATTTCGCTTGATATACATGGTGACCTTGTTAAGTTAACATTAAAATTTGACCTCAGGTCAAGGTCAAGTGGTGAACCAAGTATGGCATGCTGCATATGGGAAAACGTGTCTCGACGAGACAAACACATTGATGTCTGTTTTACTTCTCTATTTGCACTATGTCTGGAGTTATTGACACAAAAGTGATGGTGACCTCGCATGACCTTAAATGACCCAATAGGGGACACTGAACAAAACTTACACTTGGATCATCAAGAATATCCTATAATAACATGATCCAGAAGTAATTGGACTAATATCATTCATATCCTTGAAATTGGAAGCATTTGTATATTTCCCCATTGACTTATTATGGGGAGGTTACGAAATTGACCTGACCTTAGGCCACTGATATCAAAATTCCGAGAAACACGAATTGTAAGTACTTATGCCCTCATGACATCCTGCAAGTTTCAAACTGATCGGTGAAAAACTCTGGCTTTGGCACAACTGCAAACATTTTTGGAGGTGGTCACTTGACCTGGTCTGGTGACATGACCTGAGATGACCCGAGGTTATTTTTTTTTATCAAAGTATGTGCAATTGATGTTCTAACAGGTGTGCTGCGCTGCCGTTTTTCGCTATCTTTGAAAAACCTGAGGGGGAGCGGAAATCCCCCCCCCCCCTGCAGTGCGCGGGTTAACGTCGACTCTCATTCAACCCTCACTCATAATTTACTCCCATCAGTTCTCCCCTCCCATCACCGTCGGACCCCTATAGTCTCGCTCTCTTCACTGTCAAACCCCTGACCTCCCCTCCCATCACCGTCGGACCCCTATAGCCTCCCTCTCTTCACTGTCAACCCCCTGACCTCCCCTCCCATCACCGTCGGACCATTATAGCCTCGCTCTCTTCACTGTCAACCCCCTGACCTCCCCTCCCATCACCGTCGGACCCCTATAGCCTCCCTCTCTTCACTGTCAAACCTCTGACCTCCCCTCCCATCACCGTCGGACCGTTATAGCCTCGCTCTCTTCACTGTCAAACCCCTGACCTCCCCTCCCATCACCGTCGCAGGGGCGGAACTTTGTGTTTTTGGTTGGGGATGCAGTAGCAGGTAACCCCCCCCATTTTATTTACATTTTTTTCTCATTTTTTAGATACATCATGCTACTATAAGAGGCATTTGCTTGCTTTGTTCCCAGCTTCGGTAAATTTGCAGTTGAAGTAGACTCCATTAAACAGAAAAGGATTGTTTTAACATTTTTGGGGGTGCTGATTCCAAATATGTCCACTATTTGTAATTATTTTGTCTTCAATTTTGATTAATTTATGGGTATATTGTTTTTCAATTTGTACATATATTTTGTTTTAAACATATATCTTTGGGGTGGGGGGAGGGATATTGGGCAAAACCATATATTTGCTCCCAAACTTCTTGAGTGGAGGGCGGCTGCTCACCCCCCCCCCCCTCTTCCACCACCCTCCCCCTACCCCTCCCCCGTTCTTGTGCCTATGGTTTGCACATCTGCAAGGTTTTTTTAGCGATGACGAAAAACGAAAAACAGTGCGACGAAGCGTATCCGTTTTCTTTGCCCACCTTATACCTCATTTTTAGTGCCAAACTGGTTATCTTTGAGAGAATCCCTCTTATGCAATATTTGTTTGCGGATTTGTGCTTTTCTCGTCTTTGGGTACCTTTTACTCCATCAAATTTCCCTTGAGTAATAAAATAAACGGTTTCAACAAAAAACCTTACCCCAAAGGGGGTCTTAACCCCTTGTCCCTGTAAGAGGCGTCTCTAAAAGAACAGAACAATCTGGTTATGCCGACTTGTTCTGCGTTACATTTCTCAGTGGCGCATAGGTGTCGCCAAGGATGTGGGGGGGGGGGGGGGGGGCAAACGGGGCAACGTGCTCCCGGAACCTGGAATCTCTTGACCTCTTGACATCGATACATATACATATTTAACCCTCGCCCTACGGGAGCTTTTTTCACCTTCGCCCTACGGGGGTCCTAAAATGACCCCCCCCTGTTAACTTCCAAACCAAGCAACATAGAGCAACGCGGTAAGAACTAACATGTTGCCTGTCATGTTTGGAATCTAACGGTATGCAATTTTTAGGTTTCGGGTCAACGATTGACCTTCCAGGTCAAGTGAATGACCTTGATCGACCACGTCCAGAACAGCGATTTTGCTGTCAGAAAACCTCAAAATGAGAAATTGATAAATGTAAATAAAAAGGCATGTTCCTAGACCAGTTTTGTCTCAGAAATACAGAAAATGTAATTATTGATTCGTATCTCGTCAAAAAAAGTATAAAAAAGTAATTAAAAAATGACGTCATGAATTTCTTACACTTAGGGAGCCATCACTCAATCAAAAATATATATATTTATTTGAAATTTGCTTTGAGTATTGTCCATACTCAGTTATCTCACATATATTCCATTTTTTAACACCTTTCAAAATTTTGATTTTGTGGTGATTTAAAAAAACAAAACACAGTTTTTGTTCATTTTGAAAGTCAACAACCCAAAATTGTGAAAATCCGACATTGCCATTTTAAAGAAAAGCACATTTTATATCTTCATTTATATGTGTTTGCAATTTGCTTTAAAACTCTGTTTTCTATGATTTTTCAAGCATTTATCGTTTTCCCACCAATATGACGTCATCAAAACATCATTATTTCCCTAATTTCTCAACCAATTTCAATGACATTTTTACACCATACGTAAAATTGTTGTATACTTAGCTACTGTAAATTTCAAGAAGATGCGCCGTATGTCTAAAAAGTTATGCAGGAAAAATTTCAGGGGAGGTCGTTTTAGGACCCCCCCACCTCCGTAGTTAAGGTTCAGAAAAATGGGCAGGTATGAAATCGGAGTCTCGCCTCGACACCAAAACTGCCCTTTTTTGTTGCAGAATATGATTTATTTATTCCCAGTAACAGTCGTTTCTTAGGACGCGAACGTCTGCCAGAAAGACTTCCTCTCGAACTTAAAATGTCTGGTGATACGCCAATAGTCCAGGGCAAGAAAACTAGGCAGCAACGGCATTTTAGTATGCCTTCATGTTGAAAAACTAGGCAGTATTTTAGTAATAATAAAAGAGACAAATACGGCGCAGTCATGCCAAAATATGACGCATTTATCTTGTATTGCTTTCAATATATGGGGAGCAACTCTGTGCAGTGGTAAGATACTTGCCTTCTGTGCCGGGGACCGTGGTTCAATCCCTCGGCGGGCCTCTGAAAAAGTCTGCCCGGCTCCCCATACCCCTCGGAACAGGGTGAGAGTTCCAATTAGCACCTTGGTCCCAGGAGGATACGGTACTTGGTCCACAAACCAAACCAAACCAAACCATGATTTCAATATTTGTGCTGTTTTCGTATAACTTGGTTTGTTTGGTGTTGAATAAACCTATTTTCTTTTAAAATAACCTTTACTGATGTGGGCCTCCACTTTTCAACACCATGACCAGGTATAGATTGTGTAAATAATGTTTGTCAGGCTCAAAAATTGAATGTTGTGATAATCCTGACTTGTAGCACATTTTGTTTATGTCTATGATAATTTCTGCTGTTTTTCCAGCTCAGGATGATTGATATGCTTTCAGACACAAACAATTTATATTATTGGTCAAATTCTTCATTAAGTGTCAATTTCACCAACATATTTATACTCAAATTTTAACACATCTGGCCAATTTAAGGGTGCATTGTAATATGTGACCTGTCTTTTATCCAGAACTACGCATAATGTGAAAACTGAAACATGTTACATTCATTCTTGCTTTACTCATGTTGTTTATGTAAGCACCTAGATTGACATTTTGCGTCTGAAATTGAAAAAGGATACCTATGTGTCAATAAGTAGTGTTATTCTTTAGTGTTTATGACCATTCACCTGTATCTCGTCAGTACCTGTATACATGTACCTGTATCCCGTGTGTTGGTACCTACTGTGCCTTTGTCCTTTAATATTGTTGTTGCATCTATAAATAAATAAAAATAGTTGTGGGGGAGCTGAATGACAAGTTGGATGGGGGGGGGGGGGGGGGGGGTAAGCCACAAGTTGAGAGGGCTGAAGTCCCCTCAACTGAATATGATCCTACACCCCTGTATATTTGTACCGTGTCTCATTCTTCCCCCAGCCAAAATGACCAAAACACTTAACCCTATCTGACAGACAATAAGTCATATTATTGGTGATGCAGATGAAAGACTAGGGATGAAGATCAGAACATTGGGGATGCACCTGCATCCCCTAAGTATATAAAGTTCCGCATGTGCACCGTCGGACCCCTATAGCCTCGCTCTCTTCACTGTCAAACCCCTGACCTCCCCTCCCATCACCGTCGGACCCCTATAGCCTCCCTCTCTTCACTGTCAACCTCCTGACCTCCCCTCCCATCACCGTCAGACTGTTATAGCCTCGCTCTCTTCACTGTTAACCCGCGCGGCGCTGGGGTCTCCAGCCGAACGCGCGGCGCTGGGAGGGTAAATTTTACCCCCCCTCGTATCTTCCGAACCAATAACCGCAGCGAGACGCGCAATGCGGCGATCGCAAGCTCTCAACGAGAAGAATCGAATGCACACTCGAAATTCTTAAAACAAGGTCACATGTCAGGTCACGGTCAGGTCAAGTGTCAAAATGTAGGTATTTGGGTTTTTGGGCTATACTTTCCATCCAAAGCCTTGTATTGCAACTATTATCTCACAAAGTGCTCCCAAATGTATAATGCATCTCCCGCATAAGTAAAAGTGAAATGTCAAGCAAAGGTCAAGGTCAAGGTCAGGTCACAAAAGGTCACAGGTCTACGAAAGCCATGCGACACATGTTGTATGGGTTATTTTACACGTATAATTCGATAGAAGCAGCCATTTTCACAGCCTGACACCATATAATCGCCCTCAGGTCAAGGTCAGGTCACAATAAGGTCAAAATTTGAAATTGATTAATCTAAATAAACATTGCATGTTTCTAGACTAGTTTTGTCTTCGAAATACAGTGATGGCATTTATTTGTCTGTATCTGGTCAGTAAAAGCAAAAAAACGCAATTAAAAAAATGACGTTCATGAGTTACTTATTCTTAGAGAGCCATAAGTCAGTCAAAAATAAAGAAATTGCTTTGAAATTCGGTTTGAACATCGTTCATACTCGGTTCTCTAATATGTCTTCCGGTTTTTGGAAAAATTTCAAAAAAAAAACTTTTGTGAAAATTCTTCCCCAAAAATAAGTGTTTTGCATTTTTGGGGGTCAAAAACCCCAAATTTTGAACATCCGAGATAGCCATTTTAAATACCATGTTATTTCCTTTCTTTTGACGGCTTTTATTTGCGATTTGCATCAACATGCTATTTTCTACGATTTTTCAAACATTTAACGTTTTTTTCACCAAAAGTGACATGACATGACGTCACTAAAACGTCATTATCTCCTCCAAATTTTCACGAATTTCAACAAAATTTTAACACTATATATGTAGAATTGATGCACCATAAGGTACTGCTAGTTTCACTTCGATATCTGTCATAGTTTTCAAGTTATGGAGAAAATCCGGGAGGGGGGGGGGGGGGGGTAAAATTTACCCCCCCAGCGCCGCGCGGGTTAACCCCCTGACCTCCCCTCCCATCACCGTCGGACCCCTATAGCCTCCCTCTCTTCACTGACAAACCCCTGACCTCCCCTCCCATCACCGTCGGACCCCTATAGCCTCCCTCTCTTCACTGACAAACCCCTGACCTCCCCTCCCATCACCGTCAGACCGTTATAGCCTCCCTCTCTTCACTGACAAACCCCTGACCTCCCCTCCCATCACCATCGGACCCCTATAGCCTCCCTCTCTTCACTGACAAACCCCTGACCTCCCCTCCCATCCCCGTCGGACCCCTATAGCCTCGCTCTCTTCACTGACAAACCCCTGACCTCCCATCCCATCACCGTCGGACCCCTATAGCCTCGCTATCTTCACTGTCAAACCCCTGACCTCCCCTCCCATCACCGTCAGACCCTTGGCCTCCCCCAGTGACTCAAATTAACGAATATCTCTTTCCCATAGATTTTGTCATGTGACATTTGGCCTTCCTACTTGAGGATCTTGACGAACTGATCGACGGGAGGGCTTCACTAGCAACTGTGCGGATCACCGAAAGAGGGATTGCCTTCAGGGACACCGAGCTAAGTGTAGAAAATGTGGATTATGTGATATATCATGTGGGCGGTGCCCCATGCCGCGTTTGGCCTCACCTCAAGTCCGCACGCTCTCGTCATATGGTGGGACCGTCATACTTATACCACCAAGTGTGCAGCTTGCGCATGAAAAACAAAACAATGGAACAGATCATCTGATGAAAAAATGAGGTATCAGGGCTCACAGATTCTGCATCATCCGATGCCTTAAGTGTCATTGTAGCCCGGTGTTTTTTTTTTGGCTGCTTCCTCGGTGTTTGTTTCGGTAGCGGTCGGGCAAATATCAATAGTTGATCCGTCCTTGCTGCAGTTTCGCAAGACTTGCTGATAGGTCTTGCCGAATTGCTGCACAGATTGCTAAAAGACTCCGAGAAAACATGTGATTTCGAAGCTTTTTATCCTGGTGAAGAACCTCATCTATCACTTTTCGTTCAAAATTGGTATGTAAGGTTACACTGGGCCCTGAATTCAGGTGTGTGAAGATTATATAGATCTGACTTGCCGAGTTATATCCTCATGCATTTCTTCAAGGTCAGGCTGCATAGGTATTTATTGAGCTCAAAATAATGCACTCGAATAAATGAAATGACACAAATATTTGCATGGATGAATTAACACTGAAACTATTGTTATATTTCCGTTTTTTGTTGTGTGACCTTGAATTTCCTTCACCCCGTGTCCCGACAAAAACAAATCAAGATGGGGAGGGTGGGGTAGATAGCAACGAAACAATCAGCAGTCACTGACTTGATGCAAGTGGCAGCACAATGTCAAATGGTGACCCTAATTAATATTGCCCTTCTCTCTGTTTTTCTCTCATGGTGCCATCCCTGAGTATACCTACCTATGTCCTATATACATATATAAACAATATACAAACACGCATATAAGCATTACTTAAAAGAAGACTGTTTGACGGTTCTCTTCACTGTGACAGATCTCCGAAACATTGCATCTTTAGCTGCGACGGTGTGTGATGTATGCGTCTTCGCTGGCGGATCTACGGTTGGGCAAAATGGGCAATTGCCCCCCCCCCCCCTCCCCCAACGAAATATCGGTAGGCAAACGTATGTTTTTGCCCCTCCCAAACCGATCCGGCAGGTTGTGATTTTTGTCCTGGTACAGTGGCGGATAAATCTTTCTTCGAAAATACGATTTAAAAAAAAAAAAACTTGTGGAGACAACCACAAAAAAACACAGAAAGACAACCAAAAGAGGTAAAAAATTGCCGACCGACCACTTGTAATTTTCTTGAAAAGTTGTGCACTGGGGGTTTCAAGGGCGGCAATTTTTTTGGTGGTGAATTCATTGGTGGTGACCAAAAAAATCACAAAAGTACATTTTTCCAAGATACGGCCTTCCATATTTTCTCAAGTTCACTCTGCTGGCCTAATTTTTACGACTCAGAGACTAAAAAAAACTATTTTGATAAACTTTTTTTTGTTTGGATCAGGATTAGTCGAAGAACAATTTGGCATTCACGGAGTTTCGATTTATTTGTTTTTGTTGTCACGTGATTTCGTGACCTATTTTTTGCACCGTTATGGAAGCTGAAATTAAATTTTCCGTCTTATGAAGATTTGAGCTTCATTTTTGTCCTTTCGTATAAAAAAGTAGGGTTCGACCTGTACAAATCATTTTTGAGTCTTGCAATGGTGACATAATACGCTGTTTGGGCACCTGTCTGTCGATAACTTCGCATCTACTTAACATACGCTTTCGAAACAAAGTCGAAAGTGACTCCTGACTACGAAACCTCTCGGTTAGTGCCTGCTACACCCAGGCGCGTAACCACCACTGGGGTCACTGGGGATCAGTCCCCAGTAACATTTTCGGATTTTAACATTACGCCTATGGGCGTTGCATGGAAAGAATCGACTTCAAAGTGCCTCCGTCCCCACCTACTTTCGGAAGGTGGTTACGCCTATGGTTACACCGACATCAGGTCGCCATATGACCTGCCAGACCAAAACAACGTAACGTACCCAAACAGCGTATGGTGTGCATTGCAAGTCTCAAAGGTAGTTTTTACAGGTCGAACCCCACTTTTTATATTTTTTTTTATACGAAAGATCATATCAATGGAACTCAAATCGTCATCAGACGAAAACAAAAATAATTTCAGTTTCCAACAGGTCAAGGTCACGGCGCAAAATGTAGATCACGAGGTCACGTGACAAAATGAAAATAGAAAATCCGAGATTGCCAAAATTGTTCTTTGACTAATCCCGATCCAAACAATAACAAAATTGAAATCGCTTCCTTAGTTTGTCTCGGAGTTTGTCAAAATTAGGCCTGCACACTGGACAGAGAACTTGGAAAATTTTCGGAAGGCCTTATCTTGTTTTTTTGTTGTCACCACCAAGGAATTTCCCGCCCATGAAACCCCCAGTGCACAACTTTTCAAGAAAAAAAATGTCTCCAAAAGTAGGTTTTACAGGTCAAACCCCACTTTTTGTATTTTTGATACGAAAGTACATCAATGAAGCTCAAATCGTCAACAGACGAAAATGTTAATTTCTGTTTCCAACTGGTCAAGGTCACGGCGCAAAAAGTAGGTCACGAGGTCACGTGACAAAGCAAACAACAACACAAATCGAAAATCCGTGATTGCCAAATTATTCTTCGACTAATCCTGATCCAAACAAAACAGTTTTCAACATCGTTTTTGCTTTGTCTCGAAATTATTGGTCGTCAAAATTAGGCCTGCACAGCGAACTTGGGAAAATACGGAAGGTCGTATTTTGAAAATATTTTTTTGGGGAATTTTTTGGTCACCACCAATGAATTCCCCGTCCTTGAAACCCCCAATGCACAACTTTTCAAGAAAATTAAAAATGGTCAGACGGCACCCACCGGTTGTCCTACTGTGGAATGCCCCACAGTGATCTTAGGTCAGATCACGTGATTTTATCATGGGGGCATTTAAAATTCGGAATTTGTTTCTTGCCAGAATCGACTTCGACATATTGACCTTCGATGGTAAGAAATTGGAGATAGGTTATTCCTATTTTTTTGGGGGGGAACATGGTCTTTGGTAATAATTTTGCACATAATTATGGTGTTAGAGAGCTTAACTCAACGGCATTATATCTGTCTCGTCAAGCTGCATTCAATTTCGACACTTTTCCATTCGAGTTCTCACACAAGATTACATTACATTAATTTGTGGTTCATGGCGATTCTGATGATACATAGTTTTATATCATTCGAATTATGTATAGGATATATCCCGATATATGCGGACGGGGCTGAAAATACGGATGGCGGTTCGACGGACGGGGCTGAAAATTTTACAGCGTGAATGTACGGCCCAGATAACCCCCGACACCTTGTTCAATCGAAATGTGAGAAGTAGGATGTTATGGTTTGGTCGATCTGACGTGGACTGTGCCGGGCCCGCCGACTTGTCATCTGGCTGGGGTTGCCCGGCCGTCTGGCGGTGTTGGGATGTACCGCCTGTGACGTCCGAAGACGACGCGTGTGCATGAGATGGGGGGGGGGGGGGGGGTGGCAGTGGCGGGAAGGGACGGGATACAGGATACATCGTTGTTATCGCCATCCAAACTTGTGCTCTGTACCTGTGAAGTGTGTGTGTGTGTGTGAGTGTGTGTGCGAGTGTGTGTTTGTATGTGCACAAAGTCTCACTGCGACTCATCTGCGCCAGCAGAGCTAGTAATTGTTGTCGTTCATCTTCAGATATTTCGCGCTGTCGCGCCCAGCCACCATGGTTTGTTTAACCTGCATGTATTATGTCAGTCATTGTCCAGTAGATCGGCGCAGATCCGTGGATCCTAACGTAATCCCTATCCAGTTTCGGTCATACACATACAGTTACACGCACACTCACACCAACACATATCACATTCCACCAGCAGCACATACCACAATACGGTCCTATCTACATAACAACACACAACTCTCGACATCCCCAACGTCAGACAAACACACAACCGTACGCCAATGGAAGCATCTAGGGAGATGTCCCATCGTAACTTTACTGCTTGTAATTAGCGGCATTGAAACAAATCCCGGCCCGAGACCCAGCCGCTTGAACATCTGTCACGTAAACATTAACAGTATCTCCTCCAAGATAGATGAACTTCAAATATTGGAATATTCACACCATTAACAAATCTATATTGTTTGTGTTAACAACACAAACAATATAGATTTGTTAATGGTAAGCGAAACAAAACTTGACGATACAGTCCACCCCAGCCTGTACGAACTGCCTGACTTTCACACACCATATCTGAATAACAGAGACAGGGCTGGAGGAGGTACCGCCATATACGCTCGATCTAATTTAGCAGTTAGGAGACTTAAAAATCTAGAAATAGCAGGGGAGGACTGGGTATGGGCTAAAGTATCAATAAACAACACATCAATAATAATTTGCAGTACTTACCTTCCACCAGGACTTACAGTCGACAGATTAGAAGATTTTAACAGTAGGTTCATAGAGAGCATTGCCCTAGCTAACTCACATTCACCGATAGGAATATTTGTGCTGGGAGATTTTAACACTGGAAATACTTACTTAGATAGAAGGTACACCGAAACAACTTCCGGTCCTGGCAACAGTGGAATAACACCCTTCGATACACGATTTAAACACACATTAGACACACTGGAACTCACTCAACTAATAACGACTCCCACCAGAATAACAGAAACAGTAGCAAATATCAGAGACCTAGCCATAACCAACAACACAGACCTTGTAGCTGACTCAGGAACATTGTCCTCATTTGGTAACATGGACCATCTTCCCATTTTTATCACCACACATTTACCATCCTCTCCCACAGCTACACTGACCAAAACAATATGGGACTACAGTAGACTTGACGCGGGCAAACTAACCAGACTTATACAAACTACTGACTGGGAGAAAATAGTTAGGGAAGACATTAACACTGCAACTGAAAAATTCGCTTCCGCCATCCTCGAGGCCGCCTACAAAGCAATCCCTAGAAGAGACATACGCATCAAGCCGAACAACAAGCCATGGCTGACCGGAACCTTGAAACGTCACATCAATAAGCGCGACCGACTCTTTAAAAAGGCGAAACCAACCAACACGACTCACGACTGGGAGGCGTGGAGACAGCAAAGGAATTTTGTGACCGCACTTAACAAAGACTGCAAAGACTGGTATACTAAGCAACAGGTTCAAAAGCTCCTCACTCATAAGCACAATCCATACCAGTACCACACAATATTGAAACAAACAATAAAACCAAAACATCGTGCAGCCATTCCCCCACTACAACTACACAATCAGCAAGTAGCCACAACTGACATAGACAAAGCAGCAGCCCTCAATGAACACTTCGCGACACAGGCTGAAATCGGACCGCCACCAACACTTCCAGCTCACAACCCATGTCCAAGGACTGTACCTGTACCCCCTCTGAACCAAATAGCTATCACTGAACAGGAAGTCCTGTCAACACTTAACTCTCTGAACCCGCACAAATCAACTGGCCCGGACCAACTTCCAACCAATATATTGAAATTGACTGCTTTATTAATAGCGGAACCACTCACCAAGCTTTTCAACAAGTCCCTTTCCTCCTCAAAATTTCCGAAACTCTGGAAGGAAGCTAACATCTCGCCCATTTACAAGCGAAAGGGATCGGCATCAGATCCCCAAAACTACAGACCAATTAGCCTACTCTGTTGCCTCTCAAAAATTCTGGAAAAAATTGTATTTAAACATATTTATGATCATCTAACGAATAACTCCCTCCTTTCTGATATGCAGAGCGGGTACAGGCCTCACCACAGCACACAATTGCAACTATCATACATGACGGACAGTCTCTATAAAGCCCTAGACAGACGACGCGACTTTACAGCAGTGTACTTGGACGTGACAAAATACTTTGACAGAATATGGCACGCTGGACTTTTATTCAAATGCGAACACGACTACTACATCACTGACTCACTGTTAGAATGGCTAAAATCTTACCTGACGGACCGCAGACACAAAGTTCGAGTAGGCGACGCCCTTTCGACTCCCGTGACGATAAATGCAGGATGCCCGCAAGGATCTATCCTCGGCCCACTTTTAGCACTTCTCTATCTCGACGGGCTTCCGGACCAATTGACAAACACGGCCCTCTTTTATGCTGACGACATTTCATTATACGCCTCTCATACCCCTGACACCATGACACAAGTCCAAACCTCCCTTCAAAAGGACCTAGAAATCATCGAAAATTACGGACAACAGTGGGTCATAATATTTAGCCCATCTAAAACTTTCACTCAGACATTTTCCAAAAATAACCACCACGATTTACCCAAACTGAAGTTCTCAGGACAGCCGATTACCAAGAAAGACACCCATAAACACTTAGGATTAATTCTTTCAAAAGATCTTTGATTCCAAAATCAAGTTAACGCTATTGTCAGGAAAATAAACATTGCCCTCAGTCCTCTATACCCCATAGCCAAATATCTGCCACGACAAGTACTCGATACAATTTTCAAGACGTACATACGACCTCACTTTGACTACTGCGACTGCATCTACGACGGCCACCTGACAATATCCGACGAATTACGACTAGAACGACTGCAAAACAGAGCTGCGAGACTGGTCACAAACACACTTCCAAGAACCTCAACAGACAAGCTACGACTCGAACTGGGATGGGACAGTCTCAAGACTAGACGTAAAATTCACAGGTTATTACTATACGGACAGATAAAGAACAACACAATTTGTATACCAGAATATATTAGAAACATGATTCCCGAAACAAGACTAAAAGATACGAGACGAACTCTAAGAAATGCAAAGTTACTGACACTGCCACATTTCCGGACCTCCATGTATCAGAAAGCTTTCATCCCGAAGACATCCCAAAACTGGAACTCCCTGCCCCAATCTATCCAACGCTGGCAGGACCGGAAGCAGTTTAAACGCAGCATCACAACACTATACGCCACAACGCACCCTCCACACTATTTCACTTTAGGTACAAAACTAGGTAATACACTACACACACAGCTCAGACTGGGGATGTCAAGGCTAAATGCACATCAATATTCTATACACAGAAACACGGACCCTGCATGTTCCTGTGGCCATAATCAGGGAAACACAAACCACTTCATTCTAGACTGCCCACGTTTCATTTCAGCAAGAACGGATCTTTTCAGACAGGTTTCATCACATCTCAATGTCGACTTTCAAACATTAACCAACACAATGAAAATACATATACTCCTTCTGGGTCATAACACAACAAAAGACTCTACACTGTTAATCGCCAATGACTTCCAAAAATTCCTGCTTATTACTTGTCGCCTCTTGTAAACTAAATCCACGGATCTGCGCCGACATAATCATCCATGACTGACTCGCCTTCACCGGACAGAAAAGCTGGACTTCACTAAGCTGACCAGGTGGTGGTGCCGCGACTTAAGCTTTGGCTTTTGCACCATCACCTGGACAATCATTGTCATCATCCCATCATAGCAATAAATGTTGTTGTTGTTGTTGTTGACTGCATCGGGTGACCTCTGGTCACGTGACATTGAGGTCACAGAGTGACTACAGGGCTGATGTATATAATTGAAAGCAGGTCGACGAGATACCTAACCATAATGCCGTTTAATTGAGCTCTCTAGCACAATTACGTGCGAAGTTATTACCAAAATGATTTTGATGGTCACCAAAATGATGGATTTTTCCCAAATACAAAAATATAAATAATATATTTAGAAGAAAAACAATATCACCAATTTTTTTTACTTCGAAGGTATATGTATAGATGTCCATTCTGGCATGGCAAAAAGTCCGAATTTTAAAAGACTGCATTATAAAATCACGGGATTTGACCTGAGATCACGTGTTGAAATGGCAAAATTTCAGAATTTCCCAAAATGATTACATCATAATAATCTATTGTTCCTGATGATGCTGGTGATTACCGAGCGGGCGCGAAGCCACCGTGAGGTTTCTCGTCAACTTACTAGACACATTTACATTTGACCCGGCCCGAACCGGCCCGACACGGCCCGACACCGCCGTGCAGACGCTTTTCGGAAGCTAGTTTTCTGAATTGACCCATGACTTCGTTCCTCCAGATTCGCCCTAGTTGCGGAGATATTCCAAAGACTCCAGGAACTTGCTGGGAACAAAAAATTATCGGGTAGACTCCAGAGGGCTTCCGCTACTAGAAGCACTGCAACTATCGATTAAACTGCTAGCGTATTGTTAGCGCCGGCCAATAGCAATTCAACAAAACAGCTCGTGCACGCTGATAGCAGCAACCGAACAGAAACTGGACGGCCATCATGTGTTTCGATGATGGCCGTTTCGATGATGGCCGATGGCTATTTTTTGAAGAAGATATACATTTAGAGCTACGAAACTTGCACATAATAAAGTTCACAGTGGCAAGAACGTGCTGTGCAAAACTTGTCTTTCTATCTTGCATGATGTGACCGTAATTGTATTGTCTTATGTGCGCCGTTTTACATAAAATCACCATAGTGGCGATCGTTTTATAGATATCGAAATACAAAATAAGCAAAAAAACAATGTATGTGAAAATTCAATTAAAGGGGCTCCAGATGTGAATTTCATCATATACAACAATCAAGCCAATAGCTACTTACTGTATGCAACATATTTTTGACATTCCAAGACAGTAGGCACTCTCCCTTTAATAAGCTTTCTTTCGTAAAGGTTTCTTGGCTTTTTAATTAGAAAATACGTCGCTTTTTGCTGATTTCAGGCGGTTTGGGGGCTTTGGCCTTTGTCCTTCTTGGATCCGCCATTGGCCAGAAAACATTTAAGGAGTCAAAATCACCTTTAGGGGACCAAACTCAAAATATTGAGGCCGAGGGCCACTCCAAACGTAAATAAATCGACACCTGTGGTCCACGCACATTTCAAACAGACATAACGAGGGGTGGGTATCCGTCCTCAAGATCTCAAAGCTACGCTAGGTAGCTGAAGACGGCGTTTTATTGGTTTTAAGTTGAAAGCATGCTTCAGTGACGCTTTATCTACTTTACAGACCGTACAATCGTGTGTTACCTACGAATTTTGCTCCCACTAAGGAGGCAAAATTTGGTCACTGGGGAGCGAGCCAGCAGTCACTGCGAGGGCACCCCCCCCCCCCCCATTAACATGCTATCCGATGTCATGCAACCGTTTTACATAACATCACGATAGTGGCGATCGTTTTATAGATTAAAAAGAAAGGCTAGTGATGCATCATATATAGTATCCTAGTGCCCGCTCGTGTCGAATTAACTCAGTTTCACTGGGGGGGGGGGATTGGTTCCACTGAGGGGGCAATTCTCTCCACTGGGGGGGGGGGGGGGGGAATTGCCCCCCAGTTAACATATTATCCGAAGCCCTGCTTTAGCCCGCCATTCATTAGGGCCGCAGCCGAACGCCATTGATTGGAGGGGGCAAATATCGCCCCCCTGGTTATCTTCCGAACCAATTATCGCACCGAGATGCGCAAGACGCAATTCGAAAGCTCTCAATAAGACACATCTAAATTATGCTCGAAATTTTTCAAATTGAGATCACTTGTCAGGTCAGGTCAAAAGTCAAAATAGAGGTATTTGATTGTATGGGCCATACTTTCTATACAAAGCCTTGAAATGCAACCATTATCACCCAAAGTGCTCTCAAACGTATAATACACATCTCACATGAGCTAAAGTGAGATAGTTGGCAAAGGTCAAGGTCAAGGTCAGGTCACAAAAGGTCACTACGCGCAACAGATCAACGAAAGTCACGAGACACATGTTTTATGCATTATTTTACACGTATAATTCGATAGTGATAGTTTTACTCCCGAACCTCATTTAAGTGAAGTTAATGTCAAACTCAGGTCAAGGTCAGGTCACATAAGCTCAAAATTCGAAAATGATAAATATAAATAAAAAGGCATGTTTTGGACCAGTGTTGCCTTACAAATGGCCTTACAAATACAGTGGTGACGTTTATTTGTTCGTAGCTGGTCATTTAACCCTCGACCTACGGGGGAGGGCCTGACAGGCCCCCCCTGAGGTTTTTCTTGAATAACTTTTTACACATGCGTTGCATCTTGCTGACATTTTCGGTAGCTGAGTTTACAACAATTATACGTAGGCTGGAAACAATTATTTGAAATTGGTTGAGCGATTTTGGAAATAATGACGTTTTGATGACGTCATGTTGGTAAAAATAGAAATATTAGAAAAATCTTAGAAAATAGAGTTTTAAAGTAAATTGCAAACGCAATTCACCAAAGATACAAAATCTAATTCTCTTTGAAATGGCAATCTCAGATTTGCAAAATTTTGGGTTTTTGACCCCTAAAATAAAAAAAAACTGATTTTTGTGGGAAAAATCCCCACATCAAAATTTTCAAAGATTTTAGAAAAACCGGAATATATGTGAGAGAACTGAGTATGGACAATACTCATACCACATTTCAAAGCAATATCTTCATTTCTGACTGAGTGATGGCTCCCTAAGTGTAAGAAACTGATGTCATTTAAAAAAACTTTTTTTGACTTTTTTTTTGACAAAATACGAACAAATAATTACCTTTTCTGTATCACTGAGCCAAAACTGGTCTAGGAACATGTCTTTTATTTACATTTATCAAATTCTAATTTTGAGGTTTTCTGAAGAGCAAAATCGCTGTTCTGGACGTGGTAAATCCGAGGTCATTCACTTGACCTGGAAGGTCATCCGTTCACCTGAAACCTAAAAATCGCATACTGTTAGATTTCTCTCATGACAGGCAACACACTGGTTCTTACCGCATTGGTCTAAGTTGCTTGGTTTGGAAGTTAACAGGGGGGCCTGTTAGCCTCCCCCCGTAGGGCGAAGGTGAAAAAGTAGGGCGAGGGTTAAAACCGAAAGCCAATTAAACAAAAAATACTTATTGAAAACGATTGAAAACGATGGCTTTAAGTAATTTCATGATAATACCAATGGCTTAGGTACAAAAACAACTGTTAATTTATCATATTTCATATCAATATTGTGTTGCCCTTTGTTTAACCCTCGCCCTACGGGGGGGGGGGCTGACAGCCCCCCCTGAGGTGTTTCTTGAATAACTTTTGACACATAGAATGCATCTTGCTGAAATTTTTGGTTGCTGAGTTTACAACAAGTATACGTAGGCTGTAAAAGTTTAATGGAAATTGGTTAAGTAGTTTGGGAGATAATAATGTTTTGATGACGTCATGTTGTTAAAAAATGAGAAATATTTGAAAAATCGTAGAAAGCAAAGTTTTAAAGCAAATTGCAAACTCAATTCACCAAAGATACAAAATGTCATTCTCTTTAAAATGGGAATCTGGGATTTTCAAAATTTTGGGTTTTTGACCCCTAAAATAAAAATAAATGATTTTTTTGGGGAAAAATCCCCACAAAATCAAAATTTTCAAAGATATTAGAAAAACCGGAATATATGTGAGAGAACTGAGTATGGAAAATACTCATCCAAAATTTCAAAGCAATATCTTCATTATTGACTGAGTGATGGCTTCCTAAGTGTAAGAAACTGATGACGTCATTTTTAAAATAACTTCTTTTGACATTTTTTTGGACAAGATACGAACAAATAATTACTTTTTTTTGTATTTCTGAGCCAAAACTGGTCTAGAAACATGCCTTTTTATTTACATTTATCAATTTATAATTTTGAGGTTTTCTGAAGAGCAAAAACGCTGTTCTGGACGTGGTAAATCCGAGGTCATTCACTTGACCTGGAAGGTCACCCGTTGACCTGAAACCTAAAAATCGCATACTGTTAGATTCCTCTCATGACAGGCAACATGCTGGTTCTTATCGCATTGCTCTAAGTTGCTTGGTTTGGAAGTTAACAGGGGGGGCCTTTCACCCCCCGTAGGGCGAAGGTGGAAAAAGTTCCCGTAGGGCGAGGGTTAACTCTCGCACTGGAGGGGGGTGAAATCCGTCCACCCCTCCGGTTTTCAAAAATAGCGCAAAAACAGCGGCGCAGCGTCGCCGTTTTTTGCACACCTGTTCAAAAATGAAGTTCCCACATTATGTAAAATTATTGGCCTCGGGTCATCTCAGGTCAGGTCACCAGATCAGGTCACATGATGACCTCAACTCCAAAACGTTTGCAGTAGTCCCACAGCCACAGTTTTGCGCCGATCAGTTTCAATCTTGCAGGACTTCATCAAGTTATAGATACCAACAATTTGTTTATCTCTGATTTCAAATATCGGTGACCTAAGGTCAGGTCAATTTCGTGACTGCCAACACTGTTTTGTCAATAACTATCGACATAATGAAGATAGAGAAGAGAAAATGGTACCAATGTGTTTTTCTCGTCGAGACCCGTCTTCCAATATGCAACATCACCAACTTGGGTCACCACTTGACCTTGACCTGAGGTAAAATTTCTCAGTTGACCTAACCCGATCACCATGAATATGATTCGAAGCGCCTTGCCGAGACAAACGCGATGGCGTAAATACTATTGCTTTGTTTTGATTAGGTAAAAGTTATTAGCAAAAACAGTTTTGAAAACAAATCACCTTTTTGACATTTGATGACCTATGGAGCCTAAACTATTGACCTAGCCTCAAATCTGAGGAAATCTGTGCGATTGCATTTTTCAAGGGCGTTCGATTGCTTTTTTCCGTTTGCTGCTAACTAGCATAGTTCCCGAGATAGTTGGGGGTGTTCGAAGCGAAATCTTGAAAACTTGAAAATCAGCTGTCCTCCAGTAATTATGTAATTATCAGATGTCCTCCAGGGCGCATGTTAACATTTGGGAAAGGGGCTGGTTTTGTTGTTGGAATATAGCCTGAATTGTGAGACATTTTATTTAAAGTGAGCTTAATATTCGCATGCCACTTGGAAAATCAGGAGTATGAACTTCTTGTTATTCCTGATTGGTAAAATGTTGAATCTCGTATATTGTAGTGACAATCTTTTCCTCGTGCCATTAAGTCTCAAACGACTCTAAGTTTGTAATAAATATGCATTGTATAAGGAGCTACCACGATCTAATAGATAGTTGTCTGGTTATTTTCTTATTTTCCTTCATATTCATTTGCACGCAACGATGCGGTTGGCGTGGCACCATGGAAGTTTAATGATGACTTTATCAGTCAAGGGGATCCTAAAATGAATTACGTAGGCCCTTAAATCAACGTCACGACATGGCTGCAACGCGAACAGTTGCCGCTTCGTACCAGTAAAAAACGATGTAAATTCTGTTTATAGCAAACACTGTGTCGCCAGAACCGACGGGGTCTTGTCATGACGCGGAATAACCGGTACAGCCGAAGCAGCGATCCTCCGCCGGCCGACAGGCGCTAGGTGGTGATGTGATCAGAGGCGACAATTACAACGGATACTTTCTAAACCATTGCGGGAATTTTGGATGAGTGTCATAAAAAGCATCACTGAAGGAATCTACTTACCGAAAGCTTCTGAAAACCGAAGTTCTTGGAGCTCAAACGCTCAGAATTTCCCGTAATCTTGCAATATTTTGTCATCGATCTTTTGCATTTTCTGGCTGTGAAAACGTCAGCAGAAGGAGACGGCCATCTGTGAGAAGTAGCACAGGCAGGGGCGTCGCTGACGGGGGGGGGGGGGGGGGGGCGTAGGGGGTCACGACCCCCCCCCCCAAACTCACACTTATGAAAACCGGGGAGTTGACCCCCCCCCCCACACACACACACACTTTTTATGGTGGACGACCCCCCCCCCCACACACACACACACTTTTTATGGCGGAAGCTGATTCTAGTGTTCATGTAATTCCTATTAAATCTAGATCGGAATATGAAAAATACGACGTGGCAGGGGCGTAGCTTCTCCAGGAAAGTGTGGGGGGCTGAGCTGGGAAAAATCGCTTAAAGTACCCTCAACATCCAACAAAATACAGATTTCTCCCCGGATTTCACCCGCTTCCTCGTCCAAGTTGGGGGGGGGGGGGGGGGGGGGGGAGGAGGGCTGAAGCCCCCTCAACTGAAAAGGATCCTACACCCCTGCGACGTAGAAATGGGCTCAGTCAGTTACGGATGAAATTCCCTTCGTTTTCTCTTCGACACACCACTGCTCCGAAATGAAAACGAAGGAAATTTCATCCGTAACATGCAGGGACGTCGCCGACGGGAGGGTCGGGAGGGGGGGACGGTCCCCCCGGCCCCCACTCTCAGAAGGTGGGGTGGTTGACCCCCCACAAACACACACACACACACACGCACACTTTTTGCGGGAGAAGTTAACAATTTATCGTTAAAATTGCCTTTGCAGCAGTCAAAGTCCAGCTATCCACAGTCAAAAAGTGAAAATTTCGCGCCGCTTCGCGGCATGACACAAGTTCGCAATTGCTTATACAAATTTAGAAAATGGGAAAATTAATCCCACCAGGGCCCACGCCATTTCATAAAATAATACATTTCAAGCGGGCTACATGTTT
Source organism: Chirona hameri (assembly GCA_036785665.1). Taxonomy (NCBI): domain Eukaryota; kingdom Metazoa; phylum Arthropoda; class Thecostraca; order Balanomorpha; family Balanidae; genus Chirona; species Chirona hameri. Next base: position 13,206 of record JAXIVJ010000762.1, on the reverse strand, counting down.
AGCTAGTCTGCCGAATTCCGAAAAAGGCGACGCGAACGCAAAGACGCAGACATCGGCACCCGGAACCTGCTCCAGCGGTGCCCAACTTGACGGACCGAAGAGCTAAGAGGGACCATGCCAGGACCATCTCCCCCAAGCCAGCTCCCCCCAGGCTCCTCCAGATTCACAGGAACCATTTATGCGCGGAAAAGTCGTTCTGACCCTTGCTGCTTTAAAACCATTTGCACTGTTACCAGTTGTTTGATACAGTTCGGTGCATATGTATACAGTTATTATTATCACATGTACTATTAACCCGCGACTTAGTGGGGGGTCTAATTTTTGCCCCCTCCCGTTATTTTAGAATAAATCTTAAATAAACATAGGTATCGTCACCAAACTTGCAGTACCTTCTCTCAGATCAATTCTATACATGATGGCAAAAGTAAAAATATGAGGTTATGATAGGTCAACCGGGAATGACGTCAGAGTGACGTCATGTTCTTCGGTTTTTGTTGCAAAATAATGGTTTTCGGAAAACGCTGTCAAAGGTACCATGTTTGAGATCAACTAAATTGTCTTAAATTAAATTACCGACAATAGACCTGGCTATCAAACTGCTATCTCGGATTTTTTAGTTTTTTCTCTCAAAATTTAGAGAAATCCAAATCCATTTTTTTTAAACGAAATTTTCAAGAAAACACCTGAATTATCCAAAAACCGGAATATATGTGATTGAGACGTGTGCGGTGAATATGTGTACCAATTTTAAAGTCGCTATCTTCAAAAATGACTGACTTATGACCTTTAAATGCCAAAACTCGACCACCTCGCACGGCATTACTATGCATTAAAAACGCATTTCCGTTTTTGCTTTTTATTTCTATTTATATGGAACAAATAATGTTCTAAGGTCATTTTTCGCGTTCTAGACGAAAAACCAACCCATAAACATGTGTTACAACGCCTAATGACCGTAATCTGCAGTTTGACCTCGTGACCTCGGATGACCTTGACCTGGGGCGGGGTAGCCCCCTGGTATCTTCAGAACCAATGATCGCAGCGGAACGCTCAAGGCGGCATTCGAAAGCGCTGAATGAGATAAGCCTAACGCAAACTTGAAAAAAATCAAATTAAGGTCACATGTCAGGTCACGGTCAAGTCAAACGTCAAAATCGAGGTATTTGAGTTTATGGATAATACTTGCTATCTATGGCCTTCGATTGCGCCTATAATCCGCCAAAGTGCTGTCAAAGGTATGATACATATCTCACATGAGCTAAAGTGAGATTGGTGGAAAATATCAAGGACAAGGTCAGGTCACAGAAGGTCACTACACACAAAATATCTACGAAAGTCATGCAGCACATGTTTTATGGACAGTTTTACGCGTATAATTCGATAGTGATAGTCATTTTACCACCTGACTTCATTTACGTGAGGTTAGTTTCAAGCTCAGGTCAAGTTCATGTCACTGAAGGTCAAAATTTGAAATTCATAAATCGGAATGAATAAAGCATGTTTCTATATCAGTTTTATCTAACAAATACGGCGCTGGTATTTATTTGTCTGTATCTGGTCAATAAAGGCCAATAAACGCAATTTCAAAATATGACGTCATTATTTACCCATACTTTAGATGCCATGTCAGTCAAAGAAGATGTAATTTTGAAATTTGGTATGGTAGTTGCCCATATTTCGTTATCTGACAAATTTTCCGTTTTTTTTTAATATCTTTGAAAATTCTGATTTTGTGGGCATATTTCCAAAAAAAAAATATAAAAAAAAATTTGGTGTCAAAAACCAAAATTTTCTACATTTCGAGATAGCTCGTTTGTAGCCCTTGCAATTTTCTACCTTTTAACGTTTTTCGATTGCATTTTGCTTCAAATGTGGCATTTGCACGGCCTGGCAAAGTTTAGCTGATTTTTGTGTCACAATCGTGTTTAGTGACGTCACTAAATTCACTCTATCTCAAAAACAGTCCGACGAAATTGATTGTTATTTGCACAAAAGGTGTAAATATGATGCCCGGAAAGGTACTGAAAGTTTGGCGTCGATATCTGCATTAGTTGTTGAGATATTCTTAATATTCCTAAGGGGGGGGGGCTAACCCCCCTCCAGTGACTCGCGGGTTAATATCGCAATTTTGCGCGACAATGCCATCCATCGAGACCTTTTGAAACGGTCCAACATTTTGTACTTGACCTGACCTGTGACGTCATCGGTGATCCAGAGGTCAACAATATTATGTTTCCCTCGATAAATGGCCAAGGGCTATCGAATGCCGTTTGAACTTTTACATTCGGTCCAGTAGTTCCGGAGATCCGGGGGGGGGGGGGGTAAAAAAAACAGTAAGTCGCGTTATGAAATATACCTCAGTAACTCGCGGGTTAAGCGCTGACTAAAGGCGGTAGTCATCGTGATTTACTATCCGAGGCTAATGTATATGAAAAACTAACTTCATTTCAATATTTGTCATCATACCGAGATATGTAACCAGGAAAAGGGGTTACCTGAGGCTTGGCTCCACTCACGGTCTGGGTTCCAATATTAAAATTCCGTGGTCCACGACCTAAAATTAAAATTGCCACGCCTCTTCGCGGTGTCACATCGGTGGCCATCATCATGACGAAGCCATCGTCATCGTATTCGGTTCCTCGTAACGCTGAATTTAATTTATAGTATTTTTAGCTTCCTATCCTATACATGGCCTATATTTCTGCGTTTTATCAGGAAAACCCGTAAAAAATTAGCGCTGCTTGGCGGAGATTAATAACAAGTACCTACTATAACATGAAAATCCACATCAACAATGCTGGAAAGGCTTAATACACGCACAAAATGGGGTACATTTTTTCGTCCTTTCAGACGACCCCCCTCCCCCCACTCAAAAATGCTCGGTGACGCCTCTGAGCACAGGGTTGTTCTACCAGGCATCTTCTGTCCGTCAATGACTCAGGCGGGAGGCGAATAAGTTTTTCGATAGTGATGTGACCCAACAATAGCAAGTGCATGCAAAAAATGTTTCACTCTTGTTTAGGGGAATGGGATATTACAGTAAGATAGCCATAGGTGTCGATTTATATACTTTTGGGGTGGCCCTCGCCCCCCAGTTGAGTTCGCCTCCCCCAATGGTGCCCTCGCCCCCAATGTTTTCTGGTCGCTGGCGGATACAAGGGTGTCAAAGGGGCCAAACCCCAAAGGCGCCTGAGATCGGATAAAAATTGCCATATTTTCTTATTGAAAAGAACATCTAGGTAACTTTTACTAAAGAAACTTAATTTTAGATGACTTATTCATGCCTAAAGAAGCGAAATGCGATGATTTTTATTGCGAAAATGTGATGCATTTTTATAATTATGTGAGGCTTTTTGTGCTTTGACCCCATCGGCGTTGCCGGGATTTTTAGGCTGGGGGGCAAATTTCCTGGCAGGCGTTAACTACCTATTTTTTTAAAACTAGGAATATGAAAACTATATTTTATATATTAGCCGTTTTCACGAAGGATTATTGCGCTGACAAGAAAATAAATGTTGCTGAGAAGTTTTGGTATAGAAGTCTTAATTCGACGATCCATTCCTTAACTACACAACTTTTACATGCGATTTTTGGCTTAAAATGTCCCTCAGAATTTTGTAATATGTTGGTAAGAATATAATATGTTAAGAAAAAAATTGCGGTTTGGTGGTAATTATAGGCATTCATAGGTCAGTTGTGATGCCAGATCTCCACCGATTGAAACTTATCCAAACTTCAGAACGGTTCAGAAAATGTTGTGGCCTGTGAAGCTATTGGCCGCAATGGACTTGCCCAATCCGGCCCAATCCGGCGGCCGGTATGCGCGGCTTGGCTTTGTCCATGTGAGCGCGGCACGCGGGACGGAAGCGGCGGCGAATCGATGCTGATACATCACTGTGCATGCGCAGACCGATCTGTGATTTATGAAGCTGCCAGATTTAGTAACTAGCATGACGGTATGCTAAACTGAACGAATGGACTTTAGACGCAGATGTTCTTTAAAAAACGGCCAATTTTGTATCATAAACTTGTTATGAGCTCAATACATGTTTTCATAACTATTGAATAGTGTTAATATCGCCTAAATCAGTCATTTATTTCTTGGAATGTATAATATACCAAGACTTATATACCAAAACTTTTCAAAAACTTTTCAGAATCTTCTCAGCGCAATAATCCTTCGTGAAAACGGCTAATATGCATATTTGGCGTCGTGGTAAACCTGTAGACATCAACCTACTCCTCGTGTTTGAAACATAGAAGCAGGTTAGGTGTCTTTCCATCAAATGACACATTTTTCTCATTTTAGGACTTTTGACCCAGAAACCCCCAAATATTTTGGACACTAACATTGCTAGGACCAAACTGACAATCGATAGCTTTTGAAACGTGCAATCTCCGACGTTTCCTTATATTTTAGGCCAGGTTAACAGCTAAGGTTCCAGATATCACAGAAGGTTAAGCAGGCAGACATTGCATGAACGTCTTGATGAAACAAACACAATGGTGTCGATGTCTCTATCTTAATTCTACATAGCATTTTTTACATAGGGTTTAGGCGAAAACATGGTCGCCGATATAAAACAAAATCCGAGTTATACGAAATGTGGGTAATTGCCACCTAATTGAATCCTATGGGTGGCAAACTACTCAGTCAAAAACTCTGCCGCTGCAGCACGACCGTAAACATTTTCGTTTGGAGGTGGCCGGTGGGGTCACATGACGTAATCTGGTGACCTGAACCTGAGATGACCCGAGGTAACAAATTGCACACAATGTGAATAATTGAGATGCCCAAACAGCTGTACCAAAAACGCTGGCTCTGTGCGCCGCCGTATTTTACGCTATCCCCGAAAAAAAACAAGGGGCTTACAAACCCCCCCGCCCCAGCACGGCGGACGTTAAATGTCAGCGATGTGTAACTGGTCAATTTACCCGCACCCCGGTGGGCCTCTGAAACAACTTCGTTCTGGTGGTGGGGGGAGGGGGTAAACAAAATGACCCACCACTAACTCGAAAACTAAATTGGGCTAAAATGACGCAGAAAGAAGTATTCGAAACCTTTCAACAAGGACATTCGAAGTTACTTCGGGCATGTTTTCGCTCAGGTCAATATTGAGGTCACCAGAGGCCAACAAATTCAAATTTTCCAAGTACAGGACTTTGCTCAAGAAACCCCCAAATATTTCTGGAATTATGATAGCTAGGAACACACGGAAAAAAACGAAAGCTCATCACAAATTAAATAATCATTATTGTCCTCACCTGGATCAGGTTGATAATTTGGGCTCCAGATGTCACCAAATGATACGATCATTTTCTTCTTAAACTTTTGTTGTGAATAACTTGTTATCGGTTGAACATAGATAAATAATTTTAACACCGTCGTGTTTGCCTCGTCAAGATGGTGACCGGGTTAAGTCAACTTCAATATCTGACCTCAGGTCAAGGTCATTTGGTGACCCAGGTAGGTCATGTTGCATATGGGGCGACGCGACCCGACGAGACAAACACAGTGGTGTCATTCGGTATTCGCACGTCTCCATCTTTATTTTATCAAGAGTTAATGGCAAACAAGCACTGGTGACTTCAGATGACCTCATGTGACCTTGCATAGGTCACTGAGCAACAACTGTACCTGAGTCATCAAGAATGAGCTAAAATAGCATGATTCTGAGAGAATTGACCTGATCTGAATATTCTCTGATTATATTCTCTGAATAGGAAGCATTTGTATATTTTCCCATTGACTTATAATGGGGAGGTCATGATATTGACCTGACCTTAGGTCACCGATTCAACAAAAAATCAAAGATAAAGGAATTGTAGGTACTTATGACCTTATTAAACCCTGTAAGTTTCAAATATCTGGGACAAACACTGGTTTTGGCACGACCACACACATTTTTGGAAGTAAGGTCACTTGATGTGACCTGGTGACCTGACCTAAGAGGACATGAGGTCAACACTTCAACACAATGTGGGTAATTGATGCCCAACAGCTGTGCCGCCAAATTTGGCGGCGATGCACGCCGCCGTTTACCCGCTAGTCTCGACCCCCCCCCCCCCCCCCCCCCCCCCACCAGGGCGAAGGTTAATTGCCAAGGTAAATAATCATACAATTCACGCAGACAACCACTGTTCTGGTAGTTACAAAGACGCCTGCTATTTTTAAACCTTGTATTTGTCATATCCACAACAGAGAGTGAAGATAAACTCGGATTTTGTTTACCGACCCGACAATAATTTGTCTTGTTTCACATCACAAGAGATGGGAACCGACGAAACATGTCCCGATGTATAATACGATATACGACTCGGTAGCTCATCTCAAAACAACACACGCATCGGCCATTGCGTTGAAGAATAAGTGCTTTAGAAGCAACACAGACAACACACGATGGATAAATACAAACAAGGGTCTCCAATGCGTATCACTGCTGACAGCCAGATGCCCTGCCCTGACCATTGCCCACCTATCACAGTCCGCGCGCACCTGGTCAAGACCGGCGTTAACACACGCACTGGAGGGGATATTTGAACCATGGGCGTCACCAAGGTGGGGGGGGGGGGGGGGGAGGGGGCAGACCGGACACTCCAGGATCGCTCCGCACCCCCCCCCCAGATTACCAGAATTTTAATATTAGTCTTATGTGAATGGGGGGGGGGGGAGGCAAACACATGGCTGCCCCCCCCCCCACACCTGTCTGCTCCACCCACTCAAACTTTAGCGGTGACGCCTTTAATTTGAACCACATACGCTTTCTCGAACAGGTCATTCGTTTATCAACCTGGCCTTTCATCCTTTTTCGATCTTTCTGGCCAATATTGAATGGCGCGTATTTCCTCAATAAATGGCATGCATTCGTGTTCTTATCGCAGCTTATATGCATGCAGGATTTGCATTTGTACCCGCTACGGCCATACGGATACATGGACTGGCTTTGCAGATCATAAGCTCCATTACTATACCCTGAAGAGTGATGCTCAACTATTATCGAAGGAAATTCCCGCTCCACCTTTTCCGTACCCGTGACGTGCTGACTGCCGTACTGAGCCGTGTTTTACCAGTCAGCCGCCAGGCGGCGTACCGTATAAAGACCCGGGTCGGTCGGCTGGACACCACACTCCCCACTCAACACACAAACGATGGCGCTCTCCTTCGTCTGCCTGCTGGCTCTGGTCGCGGTGACGGCCGCATACGCCCCTCCGCAGCCGGCGCGCTGCTACTCGGAACACCTCGGCAAACACTTCTTCAGCGGCGACAAGTGGACGGAGCAGGGCTGCCAGCAGGCCGAGTGCATCAACGGCAAGGCCAGCCTGTTGCCGTGCGACTCGGTGGCCACACACGACCCCAGCCGACCGACGGCCCGCTGCCGGCCGGTGGACGGTGTCGCCGACGCCGAGTACCCCGGCTGCTGTCAGACAGCCGTCTGCGACCGCTGCTACTCGCAGCAGCTGGACGGCGTCTTTGACACCGGCGCCGTGTGGGTCGAGTCCGGCTGCACGCAGGCCACCTGCGATAAGGGTGACGCCAGGACGCTGACCTGCGCTCAGGTGAATCTGGAGCCCGGCTGCCGGCTGGAGGACGTTGCCGCCGGCGCCGAGTTCCCGGCCTGCTGTCCGACGGCCGTCTGCCCGCGGCCCGATCAGTGCTACTCTGAAGAGCTGGATCAGGTGTTTAACGACGGCGCCGTGTGGAACGAGTCCGGCTGCACTCAGGTCACCTGCCGGAAGGGCAAGGCCGCCCGCCTGCCGTGCGGACTTCTGGCTGCCGAGCCGGGCTGTGTGGTGCAGGACGGCCCGGCCGACGCCAAGTACCCGACCTGCTGCCCGAAGGTGCACTGTCCCACCACCACCACTACTGCCGTCCCCGCACCCGTATACTATTAGGCAATACACCCTATTGTTGAGGCTTCTCTTTGTTCTGTTGCAATCTTTTGTTTTGCGCTAATCTGATCATTGTGAATATTACTTGATAATGATGTTTCTTAACAACATGTCCAACCATGCAGTGAAAATGAAAAATATATAAATAATATGCAAACATATTTGTTATTGGCATCTCTGTATAATTTTGCACGTGATCATCAAAACAGTTTTGACGGATAATGAAGAGCAGTACCAGCACATATGGATTATGGAGATAGAACACACCGGTGGACAATACACCTATATAGGTGCTATTTATGCTTGTTCAGAGAGGGCGCGAGCAGACGTGCAAAAAGTGTCACGGCTGTCACAAACACGAACACAAAACGCAAAATGTGTCACAATGACTCTCAGCATGAAGTATATCTCCAACTTGCAAGCATGATTTAATAAGTGAGTCATTTTTGATCAGCCATTGAAAATTGAGCCAGAATTAAAGATAACCCAGCCCTTGACCGCTCTGAAGTTCGCCCGCTCTCGTCATATGGTGGGACCGTCATACTTATACCACCAAGTGTGCAGCTTGCGCATGAAAAGCAAAACCATAGAACAGATCATCTGATGAAAACATGAGGTATCAGGGCTCCCACATTCTACATCATCCGATCCTGGCCTTAAAGGCAATAGGTCACCTTGAAAGTTGTCTCGAAGTTCAACCATACGGTGCATCTTGAGCTCAAAACTACGAATATGACTTTGGTTTGGACAACTGATGGATATATGTGGAGAAATAAGTAAGTTTCTCTTTCTATTTCACGAGAAATCGTACGATAGCAGCAGGCGTTACGGCTCCCCGCTCCGCCTTACGCCAAGTACAGTATCTGACAATAGGCCGCCGCGCCGCCCGGGCGGCTGTGCGGATATTAACGAGGCGTCGTGACCAGAGACTACGTGCCAGAGAGTGTACCTGCCTCCGGCGGGGCGAGCCGGAGGCAGGTTTGGACAACTGATGGATATATGTGGAGAAATAAGTAAGTTTCTCTTTCTATTTCACGAGAAATCGTACGATAGCAGCAGGCGTTACGGCTCTCCGCTCCGCCTAACGCCAAGTACAGTATCTGACAATAGGCCGCCGCGCCGCCCGGGCGGCTGTGCGGATATTAACGAGGCGTCGTGACCAGAGACTACGTGCCAGAGAGTGTACCTGCCTCCGGCGGGGCGAGCGGCGAGCGAAAGGAACTGATCGTGGCCCGGAACAGCGGAATTGAAACCGGACCCACTAGTCCTGTGTCGAAAATACTTAACGTAGGGAGGTAATTCTTTCACCACAACCCATTTTTAGATCTGCTCTACAAATCTGCTATCTCAGTCCAAAACTCCATGTTAAAGGTGAACTATTCTCTTTAAGTGTCATTGTAGCCCGGTGGTTTTGTTTTTTGGCTGCTTCCTCGGTGTTTGTTTCGGTAGCGGTCTGGCAAATATCAATAGTTGATCTGTCCTTGCTGTAGTTGTGCAAGACTTGCTGATAGGTTATGCCATATTGCTCACAGATTGCTAAAAGACTCCGAGAGATCATGTGATTTCGAAACCTTTTTGTCCTAGTGAAGAACCTCACTTTTCGTTCAAAATTGGTATGTAAGGTTACACTGTGCCCTGAATTCAGGTGTGTGAAGATTATATAGATCTGACTTGCCGAGTTATATCCTCAGGCATTTCTTCAAGGTCAGGCTGCATAGGTATTTATTGAGCTCAAAATAATGCACTCGAATAAACGAAATGACACAAATATTTGCATGGATGAATTTGCACTGAAACTATTGTTATATTTCCGGTTTTTGTTGTGTGACCTTGAATTTCCTTCACCCCGTGTTCCGACAAAAACAAATCAATATGGGGAGGGTGGGGTAAATAGCAACGAAAAAATCGGCAGTCACTGACTTTATGCAAGTGGCAGCACAATGTCAAATGGTGACCCTAATTAATATTGCCCTTCTCCCTGTTTTTCTTTCCTGGTGCCATCCGAGTATACCTACCTATGTCCTGTACATATATAAACAATATACAAACACGTATATAAGCATTACTTAATATAAGACTGTTTGACGGTTCTCTTCACTGTGGCAGATCTCCGAAGCACTGCATCTTTAGTTGCGACGGTGTGTGATGTATGAGTCTTTATACGCCCCCACCCCTCGCCACTTGGGTAATTGGTACAACCTGCAAATCATGTAATGCAAACTTAAAAATTGAAATTAGAGCTTTCTGGAGGTCACACAAGGTGAACGAAAAGTGTCATGAAATCACGTAGTCCAGGTTATGCAAGGTCACGCAACAAAACTGGTTATAGCATCTTCGTTTCATTGTCAATATATCTTTACAAGTTTTGTTTTGCCATTTGGTTAAATACACTATTTTGGTCTTCAAAAATGCCTCTGCAATATGATCTTGAAGGAATGCCGTAGACTAACTATAACTTGGAAATCGCAAGTCATAGCGAGGTTATTTTCACACAGCTGAATGCAGGGCCTAACTAATACACCTATTTTGAACTAGAAGTGAGGGACTAGGGTGTCGTCGATTTGTCGCACTGTTGTGTTTTTGTCATCCGTCGTCATATATAGGTTGCATGGTAGGCGTAGCGCGGGCAGTTTCTTCGTGTCCGTTTCAGTTACGTCAGGGTTGACGTTTACAATTGACCGTCTTTTCTGTCGTGGACAACTTGCTGTTTCTGTTGATGAGTCGTGCAGTTATGCTGATTGCTACTCGATTTGAATAAAAAAGACGTCGGGAGCTAACAGTTAGTATTGCTATCAGTGTCAAACAGTGCATTAGCAAACATTCCGGCACAGGGCACAACACCTAACGGCAGCAGGTCACCTGTCTAACCATAGGGGGACAGTGCGAGGGCAAGAGGGGGGGGGGGGGGGGGGGGAGGTTTCCGGAGCGCGGTGCTATCAGAGCTCTGACAGCAGTACACACAACCCCGAGTCCTAACTGAGCAGCAGCATATTTGAAAGCTTGCTATACGAAGAAGTGTTATTTGGCTTGAAGGTGTTTTATTATAGGTACAGCTATAAATGGTGTTCTAAAAGGTGTGTTAACATGTGAGCCACTGGGGGGGGGGGGGGGGGGAGGGTGCTGGCGGACCGGGTACCCCAGGATCGCTCCGCACCCCCCACCCCAGATTATCAGGATTTTAATATTAGCCTTATGTGAGTAAGCGCTGAGCATGTTTTCTGTTGATGTGCTGCTTCAAATACTTTTGTTTCCCTTTCCAAGGGCCAGAAGTAGCGTCCAGAGAGAGGTCTTTTGCATAAAACTTACCAGCCGCAGTAAATCTGAGAAAGTCAAAGAAAGAACAGATTCTACGAAGCTTCGTAGTTTGTGTTTAACCAACCTCTTATTTTCTTTCTTAGAATGTGCCGGATTCTAGGATATGACGTCACATTTGTTTACGTCAACCATGGTGAAGCAATCCCAGACTGATGCACCTGTGACTTCTCGAGCATCAGCCTGGGACCGCTTCACCAAGGTTAAATGTCATCAGGGTTGCCGTGTAATCATTGTGTTGTGGTTGACTTAACTCTGACTCCAAATATTTTAGACTACGGCTCGACTCTGTCTCACTTCGTTTATGATTTGTTTGCGATTAAACTCTGACTCAAATAATGGTTTTACTCTGATTCAACTCTCATCTAATGCAGGTTCCTTAACGTCTACTCTCATTCAACCCTCACTCATAATTGACTCCCATCAGACCTCCCATCCCATCACCGTCGGACCCCTATAGCCTTGCTATCTTCACTGTCAAACCCCTGACCTCCCCTCCCATCACCGTCAGACCCTTGGCCTCCCCCAGCGACTCAAACTAACGAATATGACTTTCCCATATATGTTGTCATATAACATTTGGCCTTCCTACTTGAGGATCTTGACGAACTGATCGACGGAGGACTTCAACAGCAACTGTGCGGATCACCGAAAGGGAGATTGCCTTCAGCGACACCGAGCTAAGTGTAGAATATGTGGATTATGTGATATATCATGTGGGCGGTGCCCCATGCCGCGTTGGGCCTCACCTCAAGTTCGCATGCTCTCGTCATATGGTGGGACCGTCATACTTATACCACCAAGTGTGCAGCTTGCGCCTGAAAAGCAAAACCATAGAACAGATCATCTGATGAAAACATGAGCTACCAGGGCTCCCACATTCTTCATCATCCGATCTTGTCTTTAAAGGGAATAGGTCACCTTGAAAGTTGTCTCGAAGTTCAACCATACGGTGCACTTGAGCTCAAAACTACGAATATGACTTTGGTTTGGACATCTGATGGATATATGTGGAGAAAGAAGTAAGTTTCTCTTTCTATTTCACGAGAAATCGTACGATAGCAGCAGGCGTTACGGCTCCCCCGCTCCGCCTGACGCCAAGTACAGTATCTGACAAGAGGCCGCCGCACCGCCCGGACGGCTGAGCGGATATTAACGAGGCGTCGTGACCAGAGACTACGTGCCAGAGAGTGTACCTGCCTCCGGCGAGGAGCGGCGAGCGAAAGGAACTGATCGTGGCCGGGAACAGCGGAATTGAAACCGGGCCCACTAGTCCTGTGTCGAAATTACTTAACGTAGGGAGGTAATTCTTTCACCCAACCCATTTTTAGATCTGCTGTACAAATCTGCTATCTCAGTCCAAAACTCCATGTTAAAGGTGAACTATTGCCTTTAAGTGGCAATGTAGCCCGGTGATTTTGCTTTTTTGGCTGCTTCCTCGGTGTTTGTTTCGGTAGCGGTCGGGCAAATATCAATAGTTGATCTGTCCTTGCTGTAGTTGTGCAAGACTTGCTGATAGGTCATGCCGAATTGCTCACAGATTGCTAAAGACTCCGAGAAAACATGTGATTTCGAAACTTTTTATCCTAGTGAAGAACCTCACTTTTCGTTCAAAATTGGTATGTAAGGTTACAATGTGCCCTGAATTCAGGTGTGTGAAGATTATATAGATCTGGCTTGCCGAGTTATATCCTCAGGCATTTCTTCAAGGTCAGGCTGCATAGGTATTTATTGAGCTCAAAATAATGCACTCGAATAAACGAAATGACAAAAATATTTGCATGGATGAATTTGCACTGACACTATTGTTATATTTCCGGTTTTTGTTGTGTGACATTTAATTTGCTTCACCCCGTGTCCCGACAAAAACAAATCAAGATGGGGAGGGTGGGGTAGATAGGAACGAAACAATCGGCAGTCACTGACTTGATGCAAGTGGCAGCACAATGTCAAATGGTGACCCTAATTAATATTGCCCTTCTCACTATTTTTCTCTCCTGGTGC